>JAPESX010000056.1:0-32818 GCA_029590615.1 Nemania bipapillata | reverse complement strand
CCACTCAGTGCCGTCTTCAGAAAGGTCACGACGCCGACGTTGAGGGCCCACGGCATCGTGTAGACGCACTCCATGGGCGCCGTGATGTTCTTCCCGCCCTGGATGACCGAGGTGAAGTTCCGTCCGGGTATCTGCGGGACGGAAGAGAAGTTGGTCGTATCATAGAGTTGCCCGTCGACAAGGCAGGGACTCTTGATAACCGGGAGGTCATTTACGATGGTGTGGACCTTATCGGTGAGGTTCGTCGGGACGACGGATACCACGTTCTCCTTCAGCGCTCCGTTGACTACGGACCCTTCATAGTTGCGCAGACAGGGGAAGATAGTGCAGTTAGCTGCTAGGATGTCGAGACCACTGGAAAGATGAGGTAGATTGGCATGGCGATTCTCACACGTGTATTGCGTGTCGCGCGTGGTCGCGTTGAATGATCTTGAACATGATTTGAAGGTAAAGGTGAGGAATGAGATGTTTTGCTGCACATCGTAATTCTCCTCCTTCGTATTTGAGACCACCTGCATCCACGATCCTTGTTCGACGCCGTTGATGCTGGCCCCATCAGAAAGTTCGAATGCATAACCGCTCGCGCCCGAACTCGTCTCGTTGGAATTGATGTAGCGCTCCCGGATCGAATCGGTAATATCAGTGCAGCGGCTGCAGAATCCGATGGACGAATACGATACACCGCCATAACTAGGAAATGAGCAATTGCCAGTAGCACAATCGAATCCTACGAACCCGTTCGTCGAGTCAGCCGTGGTAAGACCATTAACAATAGCGCCTTTCATGGGTGTTCGCAGATTGGGCGATGGAAGACTATGGCCCCCAACATACCAGTCGGACTCGTTGACGTAGTGAGCTGCCTGCACGGTCGGCGTTCGGACGCTCATGTCCATAGGTACCTGGCAGACGGTCGTACGGATGGCCTGCTGGGTAAACGGGCCAATGGCGAGAGATAATATGACAAGAATCGCGCCAAAGGATGCCATATGCCTGTCGAATATATAGCTTAATTTCTAGGCTTGCGCTAGGGCTGTCATCAAGGTGTAACTTACGGTTTGTATGTTATGAAGAGTAGCTGAATGGCACCCCATATTCCTCGTGAGGCCGCATCGAACTTATCGAGATGCTGCAAAGGATGCGTGGTGTCGAACCAGCCCCATTTCTTATAGCTTATTACTAAAAAACTCCATTAATTACTGCTGCAAGACTACATCACTCGTGGGCTGTCCCTCTATTTCTTTTTTTGAACATACCTTCCGCTACAACAAAGGCGAGCAATGCCCGCAATATAGTCGATAGGATAGCGACGACCGAATTAAGTGAAAGTTCGTGCGGCCATTTCGGCTGCTCCTTATCTTCAAATAGTTTGAGGACCAAGGTGATCGCGACAATCAAGCCGATCGCCAGTGTTATGCTAAGCGCTTCATAAGCCCAGTCCCCCAACGGATTTCGTCGGTACTCTTCTTCTTTCAAAAAAGGGTCTGCCGTGTTCCGTTGTGCTTTCTCATTCTCTTGCCTCACATAGACGGCGTGTGTTAGTTCGGGCGAATACCACTGCGTCCGTAATGTGTCATAGTCATGTCCGTCTCCTCCTTCGGTAGTTGTGCTCGACGTGGGGTATACGAAGCCCCTGTCCGGTTCGACCTCACTCCAATTGGCTATGGGTTGATGAGAACCCATTGTCGCGGTCGTGCATCTCACGGTATAGGAGAATTACAGGAAGAGCAACAATGCAAACGACGATATGAAACGGCGAAAGAGAATTACTTAGCTAAATGACTACGAAACAGAACACGGCTGCCCTATAGCATATCTAAATGCCAATCGCGCTAGAATAGAATTCGGTGATCCTTGCTTGCATCCTGGGGTAATATTGAAGAGTACCGGGGCGCTGGGCTGGGATTGGATCGCGCGTTGATAGACGATAGTCTCTTAACCTGCTATAGGCTAGCAGGTACAGGTAGCGAGGGTCCAATTCTATTTAAAGCAGTTCATTATACGACTATAAGGAGCCCATAGATTGGGGCTTATAGCCACACACTGTAACCTTGATCGTTCGTTACCCCAGTCACCGAGCATCCCCTCATCTCAAAATATATCGGCCAATGGCTATCTGTGACGCATACCTTGCTCTTGACCTGAGGAACGCCATTGTGCGTCTCCAACATACCAAAGGCTCCGGCCGACCAGATAATGATGAATCCGGGTGGATATACGGGTGGCATAAGCCCTCCGACCTTGTTGCCTGACGCTAAGCTAATTAATAACTCTAGGCTTCAGCAATAGCATCCGCCAGAAGCGAAGTCGCTCCTATGGCCCGCCTTAATCTTTTTTTCTTCTTCCTCACCGAACCGTCCACCGGCTGGTCCAGTTGCTCAAGGAGAGATCTAACTTGCACATCTACTCCAGGTTGGTAAATAATCACCCATGTTACGTCTCGATAGTTATTCATATACGTACCTCGAAGTCCTTGAACGGCTGCTAACGTCGGAGGAAAATCCGCGATTATCTCGTTCGTGCGGACTGAACGAAGCGACTCAAGTAACATACTATCATTTGTAACGAGAGAGTTTGCCCGACGCGTGATGTGGTTCGCGTCTCTGGGAAGAATTGTAATTAGAATGAGAAAAAACCAAAAGCACCGAAGAAGGTGAGAAGGAATGAGGATCTTACTATGCTTTAAGGCGTGTCTCCAGGCCATCAAATTTCTGACCGAGGTGATTGAACTCTCGTTCAAGGCCATCAAATTTCTGATCGAGGTGATTGAACTTTCGTTCAAGGCCATCAAATTTCTGGTCAAGGCCATTAAACTTCTGGTCAAGGCGATTGAGCTTTTGGTCAACGCCATCAATCTTTTGGTCAACATCGTTGAATTTTCGGTCCATATCCTTGAACTTTTGGTCAATACCGTTGAACTTTTGGTCAAACTTTTGGTCAATGCCATCGATTTTTTGTTCAAGGCGCTGGAGAAATCCGAGAATCTGGGCGCCTCCGTCTACCAAAGGCAAGTTTCTGAGACGCCCAACATTATTAGAAATTACGTTGAGGTTGTCGACCATAGCTTGGACATCTGGCTGCGGTAAATATGCAGGTATGGGTCCTTGTGCTTGTACAGGTGCGGCCATTGTGTTCGGTATAGAGAAAAGGTTGATGTGATGGTGTAGTAGATATGTGATGATGTAGTAGATGTGTGATGGGGCAGTAGATGTGTGATGGGTGTAGTAATGTGATGGGTGTAGTAGATGTGATGAATTGAATAGGAACTGTAGAGACGATGGACTGGACATGTTGCTTTCATGCCTCGATCGGAAGTGGTTGTCAACAAAGATTTGGATAAACACGGCTGACCGGGTAACCGCTACCCAAGCTTGCCTGACTCTTTTCTAACCTATTTTGTACAGTCAGTGGAGCTAACTTCATGTATTCTGTAGGCCCTACTTAGCCGCCTAAGCCACAAGTAACCCCTGTTCAAGCCACCACCGCCGTAGCAATTTAATTAGCTACATGCCTGCTCCTTGACTTAAAAGTGGGGTACCTGCATAACTGAAATCTGCAAGATAGGTATACCTACCAATAAAACGGGCCCACCTAGATCCGCACCTTTCATCCCTAGACCTTAGCACCTACCTACCTACCTAAATTAAATGGAGAGAAAAGCAGGGGAGGAACTTTAAGACGTACTGGAATAAATCTATACTGGGAAGCAACTTAGTTGCTGACTTTTGAGGCAATAGATTGTATGGCTTCGCAACTATTACCACCTTTTTTGGTTTTTTTTTTCGATGGCCTTGCCTAATTATACAGCCAGGCCTGGCCACTGCTTAACAAAAGCCTGTTAGTAAAATTATATTATAAATGCCATAATAAGTAGCGATAATTAAGAAACTGTACAATATATAACCTCCGAGGTAATAGATGTGTTCTAGTACGTCTTGAAGTCCTTTCTCTGCTTTTCTTTCCACCTAATGTAGGTGGGAAATGAAGCAGCAATTAAGTGGGTGGGTGCTGAGGTCTAGCCGTGAAAGGTGTCGGGTCTAGATAGGTGGCCCGTCTAACTAGGTAATCATATTTAGGAAGGTAGGTTAGTATTCTGTAGTATTATTAACGTCTAATCTACATTGGGATGATTGCCCAGTCTCTCCCAAATTCTTATATAGATATATGCAAATATAATCGAATATTATGTGATTATGTGACATTGTGCTTGTATGCGTTAATCTGGTAATGACTTGTGTTGGGTTTCTGGATACCTATCTACGGCACTTTCACTAGGTAGGGCCCCTAAAGGCTCGCATATCTAATGTGTACCTAGACGATCTGCTCCGAGCCCTTCCTTACTTTACAACATGATGTTGACGTCAACGTCCATATTTCACACCGTCTGGATTCTAGACGGGCTACCTATCTAGGTCGAGCAGAGCTCGTTCCACAGCTCGTCAAGAGCCCCTATTTCATAGCCCATACTGGCATGCCCCCAACATGAATTGTGACAGGTAGAACATCCTCCAATGAAGACACCCGATAGCCGGCAGGCCAAGAAACGCCTCCGCCCGTCGACTTATGCTTGGAAATAGACCTCGCGTTTTGGCGTATCGGCACAGTGGGGATCAACGGCCTTGGAGGAACCCTTGGAGGAACCCTTGGAAGAGCCCTGAGAGGAACCTTGAGAAGAACCATTGGAGGAACTATTGGAGGAACCCTGGGAGCCTGCGATCTGGAAAGCGACGTTGCCTCCAAAAGGGCCATTGTTATTGTTATTGGCTATCTTCAAAAGACAGAAGTTGCTCTGTCCGCTGGTCGAATCTGACCCAGTGCATTTGACACCGGCAGGAATCTTGACACTGAAGGTCTATGATATCTATCAGTTCACCGTCGTAACGATTGACTTATGGGAGCATTTTACTTACCGCGTCGGCACCAACATTCGTGGCTCGCTTCGTGATTCCGATAGCTCGCAAAGCACGCTGCACCACATTGCCATGGTTGCCAACCATGCTTGACGTGGCGGTGAGCTGGATGCCGCTCTTGTACTTGCCCGTGCCTGTCGGGTCGATGACGGCGAACATGTTTCCTTGCCCGTCGTTCGATGTACCGTCGCTGGTGACGATGCGCCAAGTGCCGTTGATATAGCCAGTTCCGTCGCCGGAGACTTGAGGCAGAGTATTTCCCGCCAAGGCCATCGAAGCTGCCAGATCAGAAACCTTGAGGTTCCCGCTGTCCGTGGTCTCACCGAGACCATCTTGCTTCGGGTTGTTGGCATTGCCACCAAAAACCGTGGTGTCCTGTTCTGTTTGGCTATTCCTGCCAAATCGAGGCACAACTGCACCTTTGATGCCAAGAGCGGTGCCGTTGCCACCTTGGTCGCCTCTGAACACGAATAGGTTAGAGATGCAATAGCAGGGAATCGGTTTGTTGGCTTCTTACGTTACGGATTGCACGTTGCCATGTGCGCATACCAAATTGGCAGCGGAAAGGGCCAAAACAAGAATGGACGTAGCATACATTTTGACAGAAGATTGGGGTTGTCAAGTAGCAAAAAAGTGTAAAAAGTATATAAATTTGAACTGGTGGCTTATAATGAAGTGAACCGGATAGACAGACCGAACCAGTCGGAGTGGAACCAGGAAAGGAAAGAAGTGAAGCGAGAACGGTTGTCGATGCTGTTGGTAAGACAAGTTCCCTCCATTGTGTCCAGGACGAAGACCCGAGTGCATTATATACTCGGATATCAGGTATTGTTCACGATGTTGTAGTTGTTTCAATGTTCACCTACCAGGACCCAAGGTTTCTCCCTTAGCTTGTGGAGTCTCGCCCTGGCAAGACTCCATAGTATTACTACGCTGGGGGTAAAACAGCCCCCGGTCGGGTTCGGGTCGCGCCGCGACCCAGGCGGGAACCAGTAGAAAGGATAGATCGTCAAGGATCTTCCCGGATCTGCAACCCGCCAAGATCTTCCCCAAATGCTAAATCGTCGGAACTTCAAGGGCAAAGGAGGCGGTTTGGTGATAGGGTTGATAGATATGGCAGGTAGCTCTGACTCAAAAATTCGTGTGACTTCATAAGCCCCCAAGTTTTACATTATCGTTTTAGGTTTGCCCAAAGCCTCAGGGTTAGGTGGTATATACACAGATACTATCTTTGCGTCTCAATATTAACATCATACATACCATCTTGAAAAAATTCGAAAAAAGTTAAGGCTTTGCCAAGAAATTATGAGCTTTCGCAAAGCCTACTTGCTCTATCTAGCCTCTTTTGGTGTTGTATATCATCAGTGCGCGCCTAGTACTCGGATTTAATCCACTTTCCAGGCGCCTATAATAAAATGTGTTCGGTGACGCGCGGCAACACTGAAACAACGCCACAACAATGCGGCAATATGCATACCTGGGTAGGGTCGCGAGAGGCACCCCAGACGATCCACACATAGCATTCGACAAGGGTATATGAACTTCCCTGCGTTTGAACCTTGGTCTCGTGTGCCCCGATCTAATGGCTATGTCGCTTTGTGAGTGAGGCTCTCGTGAAGTACTAATTGTGTTTGATGCATGACGTATACTTGGAGTTGTTATTGTAACAGGGTACTGGTGTGAAAAGGAGGTGCCACGTGAAGACTCCTTAAGCCAACGCACTTTCATGCCTTGCAAGTTCAACATGTTGTGAGGTTTGAAGGGAATGCTAGAATGCCAGCTGGTGTACGTGTCTTCGGACTGCGCTAGGTATGCCATCTTTCTAGGCACCCGCGCGCGCTCGACAGGAAATTTTTCGAGCTGAAGTTGGGATGAATTAACGCAGGAGGATTGCATGCTATAGGCACTCAAATAGAGTCCTAGATAATGGCACGCGCCGATCGTTAGAGTAGATGATTGGTATACTCTATCTATAATCTAAATAGCGTGTAATTATTGGAGATATAACCCTGTTGACGTGCAGCATAGGCCCCCAAACCTGCAGATTACCCTGCACCATCCTCCTGCACGCTACTGCATCTCTACCGAGACACCACTATCGAGCTGCTTTGTGCGCGCTTAAATTACCATGATATGCTGTTCCTGCATAAGGGATTGCTGCATGCTATATACTAACAGTGCGCCTTCCCTTTCGTAGAGGGACTACCAACCCTCTTTTACTAGAGCTGAAAATAAGGTAGTTAGGTTGTGAGAATTCGTTGGTTACGTTACAAGGATTCCGGGGCTCGCTTCAAGATCGGCAGCTAAAACCACTAGGTACTCGTCCTAGTGCATCGCAATCCTTAGGTAGTATTTGTTCTCTGAATTGAAAATGAAGAGGCTGTGGTTGCTATGAAGCTAATAGCGAAAGTTCTCATCGACAAGTGTTGTCTGTGTATAAGGAACATCTTTACAAAGTGAATGGATCAAAGAAATATAGTTTAACGGCTGCTCTTATTCTCAAAATTGTGTTTCTTGACAAACACGATGACCGGGGCCGAAATGAGCAACTCCGTGAACCAGGAAAGGACAGCCATGAATTAACTCGTTTAAGAGTTTGCAACTTCAGCGCTTAGCTTCCTCGAGAGATACGGCACCCCTACATACCAGTTCTCAAAGTCTTTGCACAGCTCACGAGGCATACTCGGGTTCCAAGACGTCAGCTCTTCCTTACTAACATCCCAGAGCGAAGATTCGGTGAACAACTTCACCCAAGCCGACACCGCTTCCTTCTGTACCATGCTCTTTTCACGACTATGCGCCGTCCAGAGCTTCGCGACCTCACCGTAGCCTCCAGTCGCAATCACGGGCTGCCACTCGGCGTGCTCGGCGATCGTGGGTGGGAACACCTGGGATTCCCCCGTGATATCCTGGGCGCCGCACGCGAGCACGTCGAACGGCGCGAGCGCGTCATCGGACACATGGGGGTCCGGCGACGCGATCTTGATGCCGTTCATCAGGGACACGCACGGCTCGCCTTTCGGATTTAGGAGGCTCCGGGGGTCGGGTGTGGCAGAGTCTGAGAGCGTGTTAGTAGTGTCTAGACAAGAACATCTTCTGATGCAATCGGGCGAGGGAGGTGAAACAGGAGAAGTGACGTTGAGGGGAAGATGGTGTTGAAGTTGGAAACCTACAGACGCCCCACAAAGCTTGAGGGAGCTTGCCGACCTGACGCTGGGTGTTCCAGCCCAGTTGCTCCTCAGACTTTTTATCGCTGCACTCGATCTTGATTGTCACCTTTGAGGTCAAGTTCTCATCAGATGTGAGCCGCATCGGCTTAGCATACATCTTTGTCTTATCGTACGTCAACTCCGCCTGGTTGTTGAGTGTGATGCTAGTAGCCGGGAATCTACACTGCACCGAGAAGCAGAAACGACCAGAGCGAACCCGCCACGGCGCATCTTTGGCCTTTGCCGTGACCTTGGAGTCGATCTCGGGAGGCAAAAGGCCACGCTGGCACGAGAACAGATGGGCCTGGTTCTTGGGTAAGGGGGTGGGATTTGTCTGCTTGAGTATGTCGGCAGCATCAGAGCCCTTGAGCTGCAGGGCGAGACAGTAGAACTTGCCCAGCCCGACAGCATCAGGCTCCTTATCTGGCGGGCCGAAGTTGACCGTGAAATCGAAGACTAAGAAGTTAACCGATACGCGGCCGGCGACGGGGGGCCCATAGAGAGTTAGGTCGGCGACGATCTCAGTCTTGATCGGCACGGAAGTGAACAGCAGGTTCTGCGTATAGACTACACTAACGCTCACGCGCGTCTCGGCGACGAAATGGAACGGTTCAAAGTTGATGAGCAGATCAGCGTAGGCATCGAAGCAGGCGTACAGGGCGCCTTCTCTTAGGGCCGCGTGGAGACGCCCGCCCGCCATACACGTCGAGGGTGTGATCGCGAAGTACGCCTCGCCGGTGATGCTAAGCACGTCCGATACCGTCCAGCCGATCCCCAGGCGCGGTGGCCGGGGGTAATGGGTTGGTGCCTTGTAGGCCCGGTGATATCCGCCAAGGGTGAAGACCCAGTCGCCCTGAAGCAGATTCGGCGCGAACCAGTAGCACGGGGCCGACCCCCCAGTAGGATGGCAGTTTTTGTCTAGGATGAAAGACCTAGGTGATAGCTGAGACTCGGCCCTGAACACGCCCTCGGCGAAGTCTACCGTGACCATGATGCCGAGCTCGACGAGACCAAAAGTTGCCTCGAGATCCTAGCCCGACGATGCCGAGCTTGGGGCCGCCATTCTCCCATTTTACAATTGCTACGGCCGAGACGGTGAGCACCTGGAAGGAGTCGACTTTTAGACCGGCCGCGAGCCAGTAAGATTCATTCTCGGGGTAGAACCATCTGTCCGTCCCCACGAGCGTCTTCAGAGTTTCCATTGGGTCGTCTTCGAGGTTGCTGGAGGAGACGAAGGGGAAGTCCATGACGTCGGCTGCGCTGGGGAAGTTCAGGTGGCTGTTGTAGCCGAAGCCGTCCGTCACTCCCGATATATCGGCAAACTCGAATTCGACAAGCGGGCCCTCGAGCTTGGCGGACACGAAAACAGATGTCAATTCTTCACCTCTCCTGTCCAGGATCTTGCCATAGTACCCGGCAGCCTCGATGGTGTAGGCGTTCATGGAGATGATCATGCCACCGCGGTACGATCTGCCTGACTTCCGGAAGAGGCCAGCAATCTCCACGGGCGGCTTGTTAAATTCTGCCGCGAGGCCTTCGACAGAGAGTTCGACGTGGTCTGGTAGGGAGTTGAGCCTCAGGTGATGGAGGTTTAGAGTAATGCCGGCACCGAGCATAGCTAGGCCGATGGGGCCCAGTCGGATCTCTGCGTCTAGCATGAGGGTGATCTCGCCGTCGGCGTACTTGAAGCCTATGTTACTTATGGACAACGGCCCGATCGACTTTCGGAATGGTGCCATGCTCGAATCCGACGATTCGATCTTCTGTATGGCTTTAGATTGCGGTTGGGGATCTCTCCGGATGTCACCGACATGATCTCCAATGTCAATAGTATCGCCTGAACTATAGTCAGATGAGGACCGCTGGCTCAACGTCTGCCTCTTTTCGACTGCATTGAAGACATAATCAATCACGACATTTCGAGTAGAGTCTGACGTGGTGGCGATGACGAAATGGGATCCTTTGACCACCACTACGTCTGTTTCTTCGGTAACACTTTTAGTCTTTTTGAAAAGTATGTCATTGGTAGCAAGCGTCGCGTTGATGTGTCTGACCTCCTCAAGGGTAATCCCACCGCTGGTCGAAGCGTCGTCAACGTACATATAGTACATCTCACCGAAGAGATCAGTAATGTTGCCGGCCATCGGTATTGCTATAGATGGGAACTTGTTGATTGACACCTTGAGGATCCGCTTGGATTTCTCCGCCCCTTTCTTGCAATATTGCACGAAAGTGAACCCGAATCCTTCGATGGCGCAAGACACAGTAAAAATCAAGAGATTCTTATCTTCCTTGGCTTTTTCTATCTTTAAGGACAAGGCCGGGGAAGAAATGCCGATATCAGCCAGGAAACCAGGCAGATCAGCATCTGGCACAATACTCCTAATAATTGCACCTACGGAGGCGGTTGTAAGCTTAACCTCGCTCTTAGCCTCATCTTGGGCCTTGAGAGAGGCGTCAAAGGTCCAGCTTCCGTTGTGGTCGAAGTTGACGTCTAGCTCGAATGGACCAAGTAGGAGAGATCCATACACTTTAAAATGGCTTGGCACTCCCTTTTCTGGCTCATAGTAGTAGTCCATCTGCAAGTTGCTTAGCTCAATGTGTTCTAGGAGAGACGTAACAGGACCCTGGGAATCAGCATCAAATAATGAGTGAAGCAACCTAGCTCTGAGATGCGAGACATAGGCAGACAAGTGCCAATGTGACTTTTTCTCCGCATAGATATATGTTATTAGGCCTGTCATCTCGGCCTCCTCATAGTCGTCATTGGATAAAGCGAGACTTAGTGTGACGGTGACGTCCAGCTCGAGAAATACTTCTGGCTTGCTTTCTCTCCAGTCGTACGACGCTTGAAGCCCAAGGTCACTTATGGCGATCTTAGGCACCTTGCCATCTTGCAACTCACCACACGTGAGCCTGCCGCCGAAATATATCCCGCGATCGGATATTCTCATTATCGCTGCAGCTACCTGTGTTGGAAAGCCCGAAGGCACATGCGACGCATTGTACTTCGAGACTGGGAACACTTTCAATAGATCGAGCCGGCGGTTTGCTTTAGCGGTAACTGGGACGAATTCCTTGTAGTCCTCCCAGTCAGGAAGCAGCTTACGGTAGGCTAACACGATGTAGCTAGGCGGGGCTATCATCGATATATTAGTCCAGAATTGAAGCATCGGGTACCAAAAGCTCCCGTTTTAGAAACAGTATACTTACGGCACCACAGATTCCCAACCAAAGTCCCGAATTTCTCGCTTGTGCCAACGCCTCTTCCATAAGTTAGGAGGAAGACTTCAGGGTTGGACCTATCTCGTCCAAAACTGAGAGACGCCTTAATATCTACGTTGAATCGCGTGAGGGATGGGGACGGCCCCTGGAGATTTAGCCAAAGTATTACTTGGCGAGGCGAAAACTTGCAACTCTTCAACTCCTTCTTAGCATACCAGTCTGTGAACTTGTGATCATCAATTTTCGCAATTTATTTTAGCCAATCGAAGAGATCCTTCAATGTTACACTCCCTACTGACTGTATGCTAAGCTCAACATTGTGCTTGAAAAGCTTAGCAATGGCTTTCACACAGACTGCCGTTGAAGTAATCGAAATGGAACAATTCATCGTGAAAGTCACGTGCTTGTCCTGTATGGCGTATGTGCCATCAGCTGTCTCCCGACAAGTAAGATCTTCCCGATATATGGCAGCCCCATTCTTTACATTACTCATATTAATAAACGACAGTAGCATACTAATCTTGCTACAGTCAACTATGACGAAATGGAGCCTCTCAGAAGTTTTATATCGCTGCCAAGGGAGAAACCAGATCCCATTCCGCTTCTTAGACCGCTTCGATGCGTCGAGGGAGACTTCTATATTCTTTGGGAAGTCTAAACTAGCAAGGAAGTCGTATCAGGCCATCTTCAAGAGATCCGCCACTGTGATCATCAGAGTCTTGGAGGTAGTGGTCAGTGCTAGCACCATCGTGTTCGCAGCGTCGACCAGCCCTGGGTTAGATACCTGGGCGGATACAATAGAGTCACCTACACCAAATGCCGACTTGAACTCTGCGTCGAAGGTCGTGAATTTCAAAGTGACATGGCTTTTATCTTCGTTCTCCATAGTGAATGCTAGAGTAAGACTAACGATATTCTTATCGGCGTCCCCCCGTATTGCAGACTTAGTTGAGTTGCCGAAGCAGGCCGTTAACCATGATAGCCATTCATCGTTTGGAAGCAGATTCACGTCAGTGCCCTGTTGAGGCTTGTTGCCAAGGACAGGTTGACCGTTGTGTAGAGCCGCAATGAAGTCGCCCAATGCAGTGCTACATAGGAGATTGACAATGGAAAGGGCTCCTTAGCGGAATAGTGGGTACCATATTAAAGTCAAGAGCAGAATAATTCATCAATGATAGTCTTCTAAGTGGATTTTTTATATTGTTTTTAAATAATTCCAGAGGCATATATATGTAGAATTACGTCCAAGTTCGATGCTATAAAAAGAATATAGTAGAAAGGTGCTATAGTACTTATATATACTCTAAATGGTTTAGCCGTTGATTCCTGTTTTCGAATTAAACCAGACCGATATTATCTGTTTCGTCGCCACAGCCCGCGCCACAAGTCATCGCTTTCTATCAATAGTACGCAGTAGCATTTCTGCTCTCTTTTCAAGCTCGAGGGAATCCAATTTAGAGATTTTGGTGCCGATGGTATCTCGATGCAATATATTATCGGACTCGCACCTATAACGCATTAATCAAGGCAAATTGTTACGACAATAGCGACAATCAATTGCAGGAGGTAGGTCACGTGAACGTTTTCGCCTTATGAGGCGATCGCCAATCCTGCAGCCTTCCTGCAAGATACTGTGGGGTACGTGGGGTAATATAGGGCGACAACCTGGTGTCACCCAAAATAGGTACGTTGTATTAGTTATGGAGACTATTATGGCCACTCGGTGTGTGTCTAGCTTGTATAGTGCGTGTAAACCTTTTATAGCCTTCTGTACTGTGCCTTCCCTCTGTATCTCGTAGGTGCGTAAGCCATACTAACACTTTAAAACTTGTATGCAAACACTGCTTACACTCGTGACCACGGACATTTACAGGTGCAGATCTCGAGTGTAAAAATACAAACAATACTGCCAATTGCACCCTTATCATAATTAACCGCTATGATCGACCTGTGCTCATCGTACCCCACCGATGTTTGATCCGTGCTAGGTATAGTCAGCTACTAAACATCCTTCCCGCGCGTCAGCGACCAGGGATGTTAACTACCTAGGTAGTTATGTGACATATTTAATTCGTATCGATGTTGGTGCGAACTACATCTATTGAAGCTTTAGACCTGTTACATCAAATTAAGGCGGTCAGCCCCCTCAACGTCATCTAAAAGATAACTGATCTTGAGTCACAGAATCACTCTAGACTAGATATTATCACATGCCTTCACCCTGTTTCAGTCTTCGTCTAGAATTTCCTATAGTTGTCATCACGTTGTTCACGCTGCTCGCGTTCAATTAAAAGGATGTCGAAAGTTTGATTTGGTTGAATCTTGTTTAGCCATGCCAGTCAAATGAATTCTAGGATTTGCTTTGCTATCGATCGCTGGTGACGAATGATTGTAGGATTCAGAAACACGCCGATATGGCTTACGTTAAATGTGGCTGTAATCCCGATTTCATTGTCCCAATCACGGATTTTATATTTATCGCAGTCTAGCGTCATACAAACCTATTTATTGAGGGGTAATCTAAAACATTTTGTGTATATATATATAGGCTGGCTTGGTCCCCTACTCGTCCCAGAACTTTCTTCTAGGAAGTAAAAGGCCCTTTGAAGCTATAGGTGTTTATTAGACCAAATTACAATATAACTCCCGAGTCCAATATAATTGTCGTTGTGACATCTAACGTGTAGTGTGATACACTGATTATCAGCAATATGATATCTGCCAGCCGCATGTAAAATCACGGTTATAATGTACTCGAATATTTCTTAATATTATGGAAGTTATAGTGAGTATTACGGAAGGGAACGTGTAGAGAGCTGGGGGTCTTTTAAGCTAATAGCTTCCCATTCATGTACTTTTCGAAGGAGTCCACATTAGGACTACCGAAAATATCATCAATTAATATTATCCTTCCTCTGCTTATGTGTAGAAGCGTTTATTGGATGTTTTGAATTTAAACTAAAACCTTATGCCCTTTTCCATGTAATACAGACCTCCTTGAGATATAGAGTTTAGAAAGTGAGACTGGGGAGAGCCCCAGTATTGACTATAGGCGTAATCCCGTACACGACTCTGAAAAGATTCAAGTGCTTAGTTTGTAAAGAATGAGCGCGGACTTCTCGGATGATCGATACCAGGTATCTAATCCTATCCATTTCTATACCACTCTCAAACTTTAGAGTTAAATCAATCATCGTTAGAGATAAGTAGCCTTTTATCGTAGTCAAAGAAGACGCTTCATTCTAATATAACGGGCATAGTTAGCAAGAGGAAAGGCAACGCGATATAGGGAAGTACACTAGTATAGTAGGGCTTATAACTTATGCTTGTAAGCTTCTACCACAGGTAGCCCACATACGACTTTTCCTCTTAGCTAGCTCATCAACCAGATAGGTCTCTTCACTCTAACATATAGCTCAGATTGCACTCATAGAGTCTTCTTGCTTGTTCTGTGTACTTGAGAGTGTGTGAAGGCCACTATCGGCCCGCTCTTCTTATCTCAGTGTAACCGAAAGGAGTAACCACAGTCTTTATAGGCCATAGCCTACTGGGATAAAACCTACTTGGAGAATAATGGCGTAGGCAACCTATTACAGGACATGGCATTGAAGAAACGATTACGTAAGAGGGGTGGTTGGATATAAGATATGAATAAAGACGACATTGTAAAGACATAATCTATTATAATAAATTCGTTATCTTAATAAGTTTCTACGGCATGAATAAAGAATATGAAACGTGGCGTTACTCGTATCGTATAATAGTCCATTCTCCCAGATGTAAGAAATTTCTGCAAGTATTCTCGTGCTCTGTCTTATCTTCAAACATATGGCATCTCTATAACCGACCCTGAAAAAGAAAGCTCTTCGGGATTAATAACATTATTCATACAATACCAGCAGGGGGTTTTATAACCACTCATAGTGGGGTTCGCCACCCCTTGGCGGGGTTAGGGTCCTATGTTCCTCTCGCCCTAGGCCTCGCGAACGTTTTGAATCCATATTTGATGTATCATTACGGGAACGGCGCAAGTGTTGAGAGTAATACTCGGCCGGCTCTGTGACGTTGTCAGGGCGGGGTTCCGTTTCGGCTGAACCAGATGGTGAGGAGGTGACGGGCTCCATGGCATTAAGATTAGGGGTGACCTCCAATTCCGCCTTCCTTCTTACATAAACTCCAGGTAAACCCGATACCCCAGGCGTACCTTGAAGTTCTGGTTTGAGGGCGCCCACGCCAATCTCATCGGGCTCTTCTCCTAGATTACCCTCGAGCTCTGCGCGTATCGCCAAAGCATCGAGTTCTGCCTTTATGAAGGGGCCCAGGCTCACTTGACTGCCTTCAAGCTCTGGTTTGTCCCCGTACTCATTCCATTGTTGTTGTTCAATCGGAATATCTCCGCTCTTTGCTTGGTGCAATCGTTTTTCTCGGTAGCGTCTAAAAAGGAAATAGCCGAGGCAAAGAAGTAAGACGGCCCCGATAGCACTACCCACACCCACGCCAAAGCCCAACCCTATATTTGTCGAACCTTTAGAACCGCCTCGGCCCGCTCCGTCTATAACTTCCGAGGTGCTCTTTGCTATTTGCGATGTGCTCTTTGCAACCTGCAATGTGCTCCTTACTCCTTGCGATGTGATTGTCAAGGTTGGTAGTATACTTGAAGGCCCGGTAGATGAGTTGATAGTAGATAATGTATTGGTCAAGTGATTGGCTAGGAGGACAACTGGGTCATGCGCTGCCTTAAGGATTGGAGGCCCTGTCTGAGTATAGTATATGTCAAAATACTCCGCTACAGCGAAAGCGACTGAGTGGAATACTTCTGTCTGGCTTGGGCCAAAAATAATTGTAGAAGACTCATAAACAAAAGTGCCTTGTGTCAGGGTTGCGAAGCAGTAAGTGTTTTCTCCTTTCACTAAGACTGTATAGGCAAAATTACTATCTCATAAATATTAGTTAGGGTAAACTCTGCTATATTGTGTTTTCAACTGACCTATAGCAACAATAGACTCTATCTCGTGAAGTTATATGTAAGGCAGTTGTCATACCTGACGGACAATATCGACCGGGCGAATACGTCAACACCGGAGTTGGAACTTCGCCACTGATAATATATTGTAATATCTCATAGGGGTCGTCCAAGTCGACGTCGCCAACAGCGAATGTTGGGTAACATGATTCGACTCTATAATCAGTATCTCCACCAATGGTTGCACTACAGCCGGAATTGTCGCAAGAGTCTAAATAGAGGCTCATGCACGATGGCGCTGGTGTAAAAATGGATATGAGAGAATGAACCGGAACGGAACCATCTGTGCTTTCCATAACTTCGAAGTAGACCCCTATTTGTGCTGATTTTTTGCTTTCGTATAGATTCCCTTTTGCATCCTGTCGGATAAGATAACAACCGGAATCTGGGGAATTAGGAAAAACGGATGGCAAAAGGACCACTGACTTGCTAAGCCCAGGTAGTTTGCTAGCTTATTTAAACCATACGAATAATTTAAGCATCCAGATAGTCACTATTATCACATACAACATATGCTAGTAAAATTGGCGGTTGCATCAAAGAGCGGTTATCCGGCCGATCTTATTATTTAAGGTTGTAGTTACAAACCAGTATTATTTCAAAGGAAAATACGCCATCTGTCATTCTATTTAAAGAAAAGCTAAGTGGGTTTATACGTAAGGTATCCAGATTCCAGAGATAGCACAGTATATTTTATGAAAACTCGGATATAATACCTACTAGACTAATCAGAGTATCCTCTCATATGACCCGATAACGTCCAAGTAGATACCTCTAATTCAATGTATGAGTACCATTATATTTTCACATTACCTTCCCGTAGCACAACAAAATCCCTCCAACCTCGGACCCCCAACTTAACACCCCAAACGCTATGTTGGTGGGGGCAGGCTGAATAATAAACAAAATTGAGAGGTAGTGTAACATTTCCTGAGAGTGGCAGCCTAACCTACACAAGCCTTATACCTATTACTTCCATGTAGGCGAAGAAGGAATACGGTGATGGTACCCTAAATTTTCTCCACTACCTTGCAATTTGCTTGTCTTTCTTTGAGCATTACTAGCGCTCCTAAGCACAATAGTATATATTAACCGAGAGTGTTGCGTTGCCCTCGCTTAGATTCCCTAGATCTGCTAAGTATCCCGCTTACGCGTAACGGTTGTGTATATAAACCATTGAATATCCCAGATCCTTTAGGTAGGGTACGCTTACTGGTCTGTATCTTGAATACAACATATAATGCTGACTATTATTGCTCTTCATCTACTCCTTACCATTGCAGTGTCCCGGAAAAATTTAAATACACGAGTTAGCTGTTTTTGAGGAAGGTGAGAGCGTATACTTTCGCCGTGACTATTCAGCGCCCGAAAAAAACTGTAATTAACAAGGCAGGGATCCGCACTAGCAGTATCGCCGAGAATCAGTGTATAGGTTTGCAATGTTACCCGTTTGTTTGAAGGAGCCTCTCAACTTTTGTTGAAGAACGTCACCGCTCCATCTTTAGTAAGCCTGGGAATACCTCCTAGCAGTTGGAGGAACTTTTTGATCCTGTTCATTATACAACGTTTGACTTCTATGCCGTATGCGACATGAACTGCGGATCCCTATTGCTACCAGCGACTTGTTGCTCTATGTTATCGGGACATGCTATGGCGTCCCCGTTGTGGACGCTTTCTGCTGTCCCGAGAGTATGTTGGACTGTGCCGTTGGCTTCCCCCTGAGCTCCGTGGAATATGGTGATACCTTCTGCTCTTTAAATGTCGATATACCATTCTAGAGCGGGCAAGCTCAATAGGTCTCACAAGAGACTTCTAAGACTACTGTATGGTATCCCCCTATTTTTAATCCGACACGTAGGTATTGAGCAATGAGGAAATAACTGCATAGACTAGTCGTGAATAGCATAGGAGGCCACTTCTTTCGTTACCAGGATGGCATAAAAATAGTAGTTAAGGGAAGCTGCTCGTGCTACGGTGGGACAATGATAATCAATCGATTTTAGTAGCTTAATCCATCAAGGACACATTGCGATATTAGGCGAGATTCATCGGGCCAAGGAACATTCCGGAAAGGAGTAAACTCGTTCAATTGCGCGTTCTAGTAGAGAAGGTGCCTCCTCTAGGTCCCATTGACTAATTCTATATCCCATTATTTTACTAAACACATTCGCGACGGCCGTCCATCCTACTCTACCCAAATAGCAGAATCGCTGAGATCCGTAGAGAAACATCGTCTAATCATCTCAGTCTAATCTCAATGCCACTTCTGCTTTCTAGCTCTACTCTTATGCATTGTCAGACGCACCACCGTTCCAATGCGACGATAAGGGTCGGGATTCCCGGCAGCTGCTGGCGGCAGAGCCAACAGAAGGGGGCCGGCGAGACTCCCCTGCTTTGGAACGGCCGTCCATATGTTCATTCAGGACGACATCCAATGCATCCCTAATCTGGCTCAAGCGAGCTCCTTTTCCCCAGTCAAGAATATTTCGAACCTGTCTGCGAAAGCTTGCAAGATCGTCCGGCCGCGTTAGTAGGAAAGAATTAACTCGTTGGAAGTAATAATTCAAATCATCATCCTTCCATGATATGTATAACTGGGCGACATTATTGTCCAGAGCAATGGAGTAGACCAAATTGTCGACGCGCTCTGTTCTCTGGTTTGCTTGAAGTGACTTGTTTAAAGGGTCAATAGCGTTGAGGCAGGCTGCTGAAGCGCCTGCACATTGGTTTGCAGCAACCCAGAGGTCACCTCGCGTACCTCCGGCCGCTTTGAATTCGACGGCGAAAAAAAGGAAACCGAAGGCCTTCTGGTGTTGCACCGCAATGGCGTGGGTCCTTTGGATAGAGCATCATTTGGGCTACGAACTGTGGCTCTGTAAATGCTCCGTCTTGCTTTCCCGAGTACCCATATAGCTTGCCAGGTTTAGGCTGACTGACCTTCACCACGCTTGTACTATCAGTGGGAACGAGATGCTGCGATATGCAGGTACCAGAACTGCTTACTAAACCTGTGGCAGGCCCATAAGCTTGGTCGATGGTCGGGTTGGGAAATATTGTGGCATTGAAGAAGTCAACCACCTGAGCCTCATTGCATCCCTCAGAGAGATCATTCAGTATGTGTACGCTCCTCTCTAGCTCTTCGGCCAGAGGCTCAGGAGAGTCCCGCCCGGCGTGCAACGTATTTTCGATACAACTAAAGACGTCACTAGGTAGTATCGCATTAGGGTTCCGGACGTGAATATGATTAGCTCGCAAGTTAACCTCGCGGTACATTCGATCTCGAACACTGCCAGATGAACTAGGGGTACTGGATACGCCGGCAGCTGAGCCTCGACTACCGATAGTGGACAGGAGTGGCCCAGTAGAAGGCGGTGTAGGTAGGGCCGAAAGCCCGTTGGTATTCAGTGTGCAGCTCATCGCCGGCGCTGACCTCGTAAGCTTCCTCAAAACAGGGTCGACGTCTGAACGGTAAAGATAGCTGTCTGACCGGCAGAGTTCCTCTCGTGGCCCAATGGAGTCGACCCACTTGGACACATAAGTGTTGAGAGATTCGGAATGGGAATTTGTGTGGCCAGTAAAGTCCTTTAGGAATGAGGCGTGTAGCCGCTCAGGATGTCGAGGTTTTGGTTGTTCTAGAGTCGGTTGTGTGGTCTTTTCTGTTAGTCGTTCACGTACAATAGGGAACGTCCTCATACCTCGTCTACACGCTCTGCTTTCTCAACTTCAGGCTGTTGCCTGTCTAATCTAGCTCTTTTCGCGGGCACCCAATCATTGTCAACAGTGGCGTTAAGCAGCCTTTTTATAGATGGTAAGGTTACGCTTTGGGGCTGCTCTCTAGGGCTCTGCGGAAGCTCTGTACCTGACGGGTTAGCACAATCTTACTGCTCACACTCAAGAGCATTGTCGACACTCTTACCCGCACTCACACCGGCGGCTAGCAGCGGTTCTTTGGGCGGTTTTATGGCATGGCGGCCAGTCCACGTCTTGGAAATTTCCCCGTTCATAATAGACGACGTGCTAGCGCTTGAAGGCGAGGATATTTTTCTAGAGAGCAGGTCGCTCGCGTGTGGGGGCCACATAGGCGATGTTTCGCTGTGAGTCGTGGCAAAACATGTGTCGGTCCTCCTATCCAGTGTGGTATAACGAAATCAACAAAGCTGCCGTCGAGGGTTGCAAGGGATAAAATAGGAGTTACACAGTAGCGAAAAGGCGCTACGCTAGAGTCAGAAAATAGGTCACACCTGTGACCTGTCAGGTGATAGAGCCAATATACCCTATAGGGTGGGTATATCGACCTATTTGGCTATTATACAGGATTATAGATCCCATTAGAGGACCAGCAATCAATTAATCCTATATTGAGCCTTATACTACACCGTTCTCCCTAGTTGTTAATAGGCTTCTACTCACTATGATATCTACTTAGTACTCCTGACAGTACCTTGAAACACTGCAATAACACAAGAGAATCTTTGAAGCTCATTGGGGAGATATGTATCTCCAAGTATATATAAGAGGATAAATTTAACTAAAACACCTTTACAAGTCTGTATAAGTGCAAGTTTGGCCACAGTCAAAAAGCAACGAACAAAAGTCCCTACTTGCAACCCGTCCTTCTTCCAGTCGCTGACAAATTAGACAGCTGCCAACGGCCCGATGCGTGCACGTACCAGAATATTACCCCACGCTACCGCGGGGCTAAACTCTTAGGGTCATGACTAACTACCTAGGTACCTATCCAATCGTCAGACCGCATTTATCATCTATGTACCTAGTTGATGTTTCTGTTTCTGCGTCGAAATGGTGACCAGCTCTGAAGTCAGAACTACAACCTACAGCTAGCTATCCACTCACCAAGCACGGCTCATCGTCTATTGTGACACAGCTTGGCTTTGGGGGGTGTGCATCCATATAAGGATATGAATGGTAGCCAAAGAGAGCTTGCGAGCGCCCACTTGTATCCCAGCGCGTATACCTGACTACGTCAGCTTTGCAGAGACACTGGCCTCTACGGATTTAGTGAGCCGCGTGCTTTTGCACTTCGAATCTAGCGGAATACCAGGTCTGGCTACTGTTGGGTCGTGTGGGGGTTAATATCCGCTGGCGGCCTGGATCTGCCTTCAGCCCTATACTATAGGCAAGCAAAGTCTCACAAAGCGTCATGTGTATCCATGACATTTGCATCTTCTGTGGCCATCGATGTAACGCTACCGACTGTCGATTGGGCCACTCGATGGGTATGGGTCTAAAAATGCTCTCAGGGAATATAGCGCAAACAGTGCTGAGCTAGCTCCGTTGTTTGTGGCTTCTTACATTACTACTAAGCAAGTAATGAGAAAGACTACATACAGTCTTGTTACATTTTGAAACAACTTCAACTCATTCCGCAAGACAGGTACTTTCTTCAAAGACTCTAGCAACGCGTAACCAACTCATAGCCTGGCCGGATTGGGGAGACGTGGTGGCCCCAGCGGGATCGATCCTTCGCCCCCAGAAGCAGTTCGGACGAGCAAGTCTATATTATATTTACCTTTCAGATGCCTGGACCCCCGGCCCTTTCCTACAGGTGGCTTCAAGTAATTTTCACAATTCTTACCGATGTGGAAGGCGTTACAATAATTACATCCTTGTCTGCTGTTATATCCAATGGCACATAGCTAGATCCTTCAGGCGATGTCACGGTCCCAACCGTGAGCTTTAATATAAGTGCCTGCAAACGGTCAAGTCTCCAACTTGACAACGTTCTACTTTTGTGGTGTTGTGGTATAGCGTTGCAGTTCCTGTTCCGTAACAGGCGACAAGCAGGCTGTCTATGCCAGCAGCTCCTCAGCCAGGATTGACCGTACGTCATCGAGGTACGTCTGAATGTCCCCTTTCTTCTCGAATCCCTCGTTGAAACTGTATACCAATCTCAATTGATCCCGAAACGTGAATATGAAGAACATGCTCATACCCATCACGACATCGACACCAATACTAACGTCCTCGACTTTAATTTCGCTACCATATTCCCGTTGAACGTAACGTTCCACAACGCCTAAGCTGCTCACCAGCGCGTCTTTGGACACTGGGCTAGCAAGGAACTCCGGCGTCTGCACGGCGCCACATAGCACTCTTGTAAAGGGTCCATTAAGCTCAAAGGCCCCAGAATTGTTTTTAAACGAGGTCTGGTAGTATTCGTGCAACGATCTGGCGAGGTCCCAATACGAAGCAGGCAGGTCGGTTTTATAGGGCAGTGGGGTATAGTAAACCGACGCTGCATAGTTGCTCGAGTTGTATGGTTCGGGGAGGTATGGGCGGAGGTTGAACTGGTTCGCTGATACATACTGCGAAAGCTTAGAGTTGGGGTCCGCATGCTTGGCAATGGAACCGATATACGCGGCATGGACGGCAGCAGTTACGCTGATTCCTTTGTCTTTACAGGCCGCAATGATGGCGTTGGTGACATCTAAGGGGAATACCAGTTCGACGTTCTGGCACACACCAGACGGAGCAGCACCCAGCTGGGACACCGGCCCGATGCCTGGAGCGTCGCCCGCCCAGCTCATAAATAACTCCGTGGCCTTTTCATTCAGCTCTTGCGTCGCCTGTTCAGGGTACCCGAGTACTTGCTCCATTGTAGGTGCCAGCCTAGTGTGTTCATCGCCAAAATTGAGTTTAGCTACCGGCGATCTTAGTGCCTCCAGATAGCTATGCCAGAATAGCAGCACGCCGGTGCCATCAATCGTGTGATGATGGCCACGAAATACTATCTCTGAAGACTTTGGTATATAGTATAGCGTAGCCTGCTTTATGGGATCCACTGACGCGTAAAGATTATCAGCATCAGATGCAGGAGAGATGACAAATGTCGAATCCAACCACTCTTGTAGATCTTTCGAGTTCGGGACTTCATACACCTTCTTCATCCCGTCGACTGTGGCGGCAATTTGAGGCTGTTCGTAGCGGATCTGTTTCCAGGCATGCTGTAGTACCGGTAATGGATCCGAATGTTCTAATTCCAGCTTGAGTTTGGAAAAAAGGGTATAGTGTTCACGTCCTTCGCATAAACTAGCGGACATGCCAGCTATAAAGATAAAATACCCTTCAAGACCATTTACTGGGCGCTCCCAGCGTGTGTCCGACACCTTTTCCCATGCCATGTTAAGCAAGAATTAGAATCCCGAGGTCGGTATTGCGAATGTCTCTTGAGAAAATCTCACGGAGGTGTAGGGTCTGCTCTAGTAGGAATGGTATCCTGTGCCTCATACAAAAAGGGGTCAACCAAATTTATTGGCAAGTATAAGGTTCTAGGCTATAGAATAATAACACAGGGCGCGGAAGCTCCTTATATAGGTCCCTAACCTTCAGATGCACTCTTCCGTGACAGGAAAAGAGCTGAATGAAGGGTAGGAGTCCCTGTGTCAAGTATTGGAGAAGTAAAAGGTACTTCAGTAAATCTTAGCATGATTGCAAATAATAAAAGCGGCGATTCTTTAGTGTTAGGGATATAATGCAACCCGTTAGTCTAAGTCCTAACATATCACCTGGTAATGCAGGCTGATGCAGTCCATCACCAACAGTGAGAAACAGGACAGACCGCTTCAATTGCAGTACAATGCCAGACAAAATTTGTCTATTACGGGTTGAAAGCATTCTTTTGGCACTTCATTTATAAACAAGACTAAGACAGCGTCTCTTACCGTGTTGGAAGCGGATGACGCATGATGGGCGAATCACTCACATTTGTAGGGGAATCATGGGCGGATCGAGGGAAAGTGGAAGAGGAACTAATGAGGAGATAGGATGGTCTGACAGGTGGGACCAGCTTTCCTAGATAAGCTCTATACATATACAGAAATTTGCTTGCTCTAGCCACACTGGCTCAGTTTTGTTCTCCGGGCCCCCACGGAGCGTGATCATATCCATACCTTTGGAATACTTTACAAGATAATAGGGGGTGTGGAGGGAGGCCACTTCAAAGCAAATAGGGGGAGAGCAAAATGAGTTGCTATTAAAAGATATTCGGCTATCGTTCGAGCTGTTGTTGCTGATGCTACACGGCAGAATGTCGAATATAATGGTTAAAGTGACAAAGGATTAGCGTAGGGGAATACGAAGGAGCCAAAGAGTTTTCTAACTTCAGGGTGCGCAGAAAAGCGCCCAAAGCCCTCAGAAAACGACATGATAAGTGGTTAAGTGTATATTCAAATAGCTTCAAGTCTACATATCAGTTAGGTACATCAAAATATACCGAAAATAAAATTCCAATAGCCCTAATAAGTCAGGAATGTCGAGCTTATAATAGATTAATTATCTGGAGTGCTTGAAACTGATAGTGAACCTTTATTGTAACTCACTCGATAGCCACGCAAGGTACAGTAGATGCGCTGCTTTTCTCTATGGTACGTGGAGCCTTAACTTATAAGATCTGTCTCCCTCCTAAATCACTGTCTCCTATGTTTTACTCTTTAAATTTCCTCCCGGAAGCCTGGTCGATTAATAAGCATTGTCAGGTCTGTCTCGGGTTTAATAATTGGTTTAAGCTCCCTCCGTCTCTGTGATGCTTGTTCATACGCATAGGCGTACCGGATAAGCTTTTGATCGGTCCATTTGTCTGCGATAAAGCTGAGGCCAAGGGGTATACCCGGCCCTGTGGTTATGGTTGTATTATGACTCCAGACTATTTCCGCCCCTGATCCAAGGACGCCCACTTCGGTTCTCATGTGTAAGCAAGCCTTCATATAGGGTGTGGAAGAACGGGAGTGCTCGAAGCGGTATATTAAATGAGGCTTGTCTGCCTTGATTGATAGAGGGTATAATACTTACTGGGTACAGTCACGATTGGAAGACCTGGGGCAGAGCCAACCAGGAGCGCAAGCTCTGGTAACATAACGAGAGCGTCCAACTCATGTTCCTCGATGGGACCTATGACGGTATTCCTGGATAGTGTTGAGGCTGTCTCGTATGCGGTCCATGCTTCGAGGCTGTCTGCTGTTGTATTGACTTGGGTAACGTATTCCCAGTCCGACAANACCAATCGCCTCGCCAAGCTCCCTAGGGTCAGCCCTTAGACACTGTAATATGTCTGACGCATTATGTAAGACGAAGTCTTCGCTTTGTTTGACGTTTTCCAAGTAGCGTTGTATCCCTTCCTTGAAGTCCGCGGACATGTATATCTGGCCATTCCTCTGGAACGTCTGAAGAAATTCTAGGAGAGACTGCCCCTTAGTATCTAGGGCAACCTCGAAAACTTCGGCACCGGCATTCTTCAGATCAGCCACAGCTCTGTCAAAGACGGGCTTAACCCGCCCGATGTTCGGTAGGTGGCCTGAGATCGGCAGGTCATCGCCCGTCCAGACCACGCCGATTCTTGCCCCTTTTAACCCTGATGCACTCAGCCCAGTCGAAAAGCGGGGAGGAGAATCCCAAGGCTGCGCGGAGGTGTAGTTGTCGTTAGGATCCTTGCTAGCTATGGCTTCCAGGATAATGGCCGCATCCTCGACATTTTGGGTAATAGGTCCCGCCGTATCTTGTCGAGCGGTGAGAGGCACTGTTCCGAACCTCGAGGTCAGGCCTACCGTTGGCTTGATACCGACAACATTGTTATACATGGCCGGGCANGTGATGCTTCCGGATGTTTCGGTTCCCAACGTCCCGGCCGCAAGTCCAACAGAAGCCGCGGCGCCCGAACCGCTGGACGAGGCGCATGCAGTTTGATGTTTAACATACGCGCCGAAGGTTTGGCCGCCCCGGGGACTCCAACCTGCCGTAGCATTGGTGGTGCGGAGGCCGGCGAATTCGCTCAAATTCAACTTGCCAAGGATAATTGCGCCGGCCTCCCGCAGCTTGGCGATGACTGTGGCCTCTTTGGTGGGAATCGCCCGGGCAAGACAAACGCTCCCGGAACCCGTCAACGTCGCGTCAACAGTGGCATAGTTGTCTTTGACTAAGATCGGGATACCATGTAGAGGGCCTCTTGCTTTGCCCTCTTTCCGTTCCTTGTCGAGCTCCTTGGCTATGCGAAGTGCATCGGGATTGAGCTCAATTATGGCATGAAGATCATCGTTGACTTCGCCCACTCGCTGAATGTATAACTCAGTTAATTCGTAGCTATTGAAGTCACCAGCTGCCAGTAGCGCACCTAGCTCGGCGATTGAGCTGTCTAAGAGCGACAGCGATTTAATTGTAGGTAGTGCATCTATGAGCGAATACCATAAGCTGAGAACTATGATAACTGAAGACAACATACTGTTTGAGGAGATACCATCGATGAAATGCGAAGGAAATTAATCTAGGCCCCCCNACGGCACAACATTATAGAATGCGCTTATATGAGGGGCTGTTGGAGGATGGACTGACATAAAGAAACCGCGCGAATAGGTTGATCCTGGAGGATTTGCCGATGTCCTCTAGTACCTCCATGCCAGGGGTCTTTGCTTGGCATCCACCCTTGTATCTATCGTGCGGTGTAGGCATTCATTTAAAAATCCCCTGATCGTCGCAACGTTTTTTATTCAAGGATTCTAACCATTACAGAGCCATCTGGCGCTCACTTCATGGTGATTTAGTTCTGCGAGGATCCCGCGCAGAATGTATTATCTACTACTATTAAGCACAACTATACTTGCCAATTGCATTCATACCATTGAACTGCAATGCGAACTAAACGGTAGAAAAATAGGTGTCGGCCACGCCTTTAAAATTGAACATAGTTGTTGTGTAATGACGTTCAAGTATGTCACAAAAGCTCACTCGGAGAGCTGCGTCTTGGAACAGGGCTCTTAGGTCCGAGATTTAGATCTCATGTCCCATTCCGCAAGTTGCCGAATACTCCGGAGGATAAGACCAGGGCCGGTGCCCGTAAATATAAGCCCGTCAATGTCCTACTTACTTGTAGACTAGATAACCCCTGCCTACGCTGGCATCGGCGACACTCCCTCTATTAGTCCTAGCTCCATTCGGAAACCCTCGTGTCGGCCCACGACAACGTCACTTGTAGAAATATCTGAAACCAATCTATTTAACTATGATCTTATAGGACTTAGTAGGAATGAGTAGAGATGAGTGAAAGAGACATAACAATTCACTTTTAACTTGGAGATATCAACACCATGCACTGGTTGATTTATATAAAGCCCTCGTACACAGTTAAAGGCGATAATGACGGGTTATCTAACCTCGTAACCATACCCGGCTGAACCGGTTACTTCTGCTTCAATAGCATCTATATTCTTTAGTGCTTATAATATCAAAGGCACTGAAGATCACAAAACCAAAATATACCCGTAATAATGCTTAGTGTTACCTCTGCAATTGTAGAGAATGCTTATCCTGTTTGAAAAAGTGGCGAATATTCATATCTTACGAAGATGTTGTAACAAATATACAACGTTAACCTCTAACGACGACTAATGGCGCCATTCTTCTTCTGCCATTTATGTGAAGTTAAAAGGGATATCTAATATTTCACACAACTTGAAAAACCAGCAAGCTCCCCCTTCCACCTACGTCTGAGAGGAAGGAAGAAAAGCAAGCATCTTCAGGGATCCTGAGGCTATGCTCACGGGTCTCAAGTTTCCCATGATACTAATTCTGCCCCCTAATGCTATTAGGATCTCTAAGATGTTGTCTAAGTGCCAGGACTAGGAGGAGTATAGCGGAATCTGCCCGCGATAAAGGAGTTACTGATTTCCTAAATCAAGTACGTTGGCCATGTTAGACCTATCTCTGAGCTCTGTATCCATCAGTTGAAGTGCATATTGCCTGCCGCATCTCTAAACCCCAGATACTTCCCCCACACTAATATAGTTGCCAGCCGACTGTCAACCTAGTCTTACTTCTAAACTCTAGCCTTATCGTAGATAGGGCAAAGGCATTCATTTATTCAGCTTGGATTTAGACACCCTCTAGTTTAGCAGGAGCTAAGAAATCTCCGAGGTCGGATGATTTACATGCGGCCCGCCGCTAGATCGCAGAGTTCCTTGGAACTTGCCTTTCGACTACGTATTACAGTTACTGACTATGGAAGCGTAGCTCGGATCGCTAAGCCCCGCGTCTAGGAATTGCCCTATAGACGTGGAGGAATAACTAACTTTCACGTCACAAGTGCATACGACGACCAGTGCCAAGAAAATAGAATTTGCTGCAGAATTTTGCCAGTAACTCGAGAAGCCACAAGACTATGAAATGAACAACCATAAGCTGATATTCGCAGATTGACTGTACTGTTTGTTTCGGGTATATCAACTAATATTAACTGATCTATGTATGTCTACGTCACGTGTCTATGTTTATGCAGCCAACGTAAGCACGACACATACGTGCCGTTATGTGTCTATCTCCGCCGTGATTGACATGGATAAGGCAGACGCCGACGTAGCATGCCGTGGGCAGTCTAATTGGGAGGTTGTATTTGTCTTTCCCTTGTTTGCCTGTGTAACTCACCCCTCCATGAAAGCAGGCAACGAATGTACTAGGTTCCCATGCTTCTAGACCCTCTTTATAGCTCTCACCGTGTTCGGTTAAATGCAATGCGTTTTGTTTGCCAATTGTATACGAAATAATGGCAGGTATCTCAAAATATCTGGCCGTTTTTCTTTTTCCAAAAATAATGGCGATAGCAAGCAATCGCTGCCAGCCTCAATTTTGAATGAGTGGGAGGGTTGACGTCAGAGCCGTCCCCCGCTTATAGCTCGTAGATAAGATATACGTCTCGTTATGCAAGCGCACAGATCCGGTGCGTAAAGAAAAGTCGTGGCACAGTCAAGTCGGATTGACATCGGATCGATGCTAAGCCGAACACCATCACCCAACCTCCTAATCTAGACCGCGTCCGCTTCGCACTACTCTGCTATACCGGAGCGCATCACGAGCGAGTAAGGGGCCTCGCCCTCTCTACCGCGTGTCCATGTAAGATAGGTAAAAACAGGGAAAATAGGCGGACGAGCGGAGGGAGCGGTGTGAAGCGTCATCAAGTGACCTATTATGAAATGAGTCAATTACCCGGCGTCGACGCTGAATCAGTCCATCTCGTAACCATTATGTGTTGGGAAATTCCTATCGGCGGAGTTATGTCACTTAGGGGGAAAGCGTAGTTAGGAGATATGTCACTTAGAGGGAAAGCTTCGGGTCAACGCGGCCTCTTTTGCACAGTAGGTTGCTTGTTCCCCCACTTCTTATCGCTGATAGGTACAGTGTGTAGTGGCTGAGTCGGGCAGAATAGGGGAGGGAGGGGGAGCGTATCAGCATTTGGTGGTACGTAGGATGTAGTGGTGTAGTTTAATGTAAAGTAGGAGGTAGCAGGCAGATGTGAGAGGAGGGAGAGGAGTCTTTATATATATTTTTTCTCGATGGGTTAGAATGGCTTCGGCAGACTACGATGTATAGCAATGCATTTTCGGGGATTGAGACAGGAACAGACAGAATTCCGCCGTGGATGAATGAATGGGGAATGGTGAGGCAAAAAGGGAAAAGACTAAACTAACAAACTCAAAACAAGCGAATAACAGGTCACGGCTTGTCTGATTTTGGCAAGTCTGCTTATCCGGGGGGGCTGCCCCACCGCGAATGAGCATGCTAGGCAGGCAGGTCATGCCGCATGTGCCGCATGGAACCGAACGTATCGGCAGCACGGGCTGATGGAGGGTTTTTGATTTTTTGGAGGAGAATGGATGACTCTATTCTGTTATGTATTTGATGCAGATAACAGGGTGTTTCCGTATCTCTATTTCGAGCTTCCTGACAGGGCCACGAAAGCTTGCCTCCGTCGGTAGTTGCTGTTGCAGATGAACCGGAAGACATACCTGTTATTTCTAGAAAAATAGAAGAACCAGAAGCGCACTGCAGCTGCAAGGATGACCCTGGGATCTGCATTATCAGATTGAACTACTGGACCTGCCGATGTGGGTTGGAATGTGGGCTGCGACTGAACGTAGTGAGCAAGCAGCCTACCTGCCTGTTGTACAGAAGGCGGGTATAGAGCACCGTATTGTTCTCTTGGAAACTATAGGATGTCAGTTGTTGGTCTTTGTACTTAAATAGCGCGTATCATTTTAGCAGCATGCTCAGCAAATAGAGAGAGACCCCCACGGCGTTTGCAAATAAAAAACCCCAGATCCCCCAGGAAAATATGGCTTCTCTTAAACCTTATAACCATCCGTTTGCTTCATTATCCATTCCCGTTTCTAGCCCTCGCCGTACGACAGCTCATAGAAGTTATTACGTTTTCACCGCTCCCGTACTAGGATTACCTATACCTACCCAGCTTTGATATTTCGACATCGACATCTAGCAAGCATGAATACCTCAATGGTAAAATCCAAGTTCCTCTCCAACCCGGAGGATATCGGAGTCGTGGCCGTAGGCTTCTCTGGTGGTCAGGTATGTATATGAACTAGCAATCAGTAACCGCAGCCTCGCAGCGAATACTGATGTATGCTCTACTGTCTAGGGTAAAGCTGGCGTTGATGCTGCCCCCTCGGCCCTCATAGAATCCNGGACTCCTCTCCCAACTACAAGATGAGCTCAACTACAAGCTGCACGGCGACAGCCAGGTCAATGCCTACAATGACCTAGTGCCCAAGGAAGATCCACCCTTCCGCAACATGAAGAACCCCGGCACCGTCAGTGCTGTTACGCAACGGCTCGCCGAGCAGGTTTACTCACATGCCAAGGAGGGCAGGATGGTGCTAACACTCGGCGGTGACCACTCTATCGCCATTGGCACTGTCGCCGGCACTGCCAAGGCGATCCGGGAACGACTGGGACGCGAGATCGCCGTTATCTGGGTCGATGCACATGCTGACATCAACACACCCGAGACGAGTGATTCCGGCAACATTCACGGCATGCCTGTCGCCTTCGTGACTGGCCTAGCCAAGGAAGAGAAGCCCGAATACTTCGGCTGGCTCAAGCCCGAACACCTGCTCAGCGTCAGCAAGCTAGTCTATATCGGCCTACGCGATGTGGACGCTGGCGAGAAGAGAATCCTGCGCGAGAATGGTATCAAGGCGTTCAGCATGTTCGACATTGATCGGTATGATTTCCCCACAGACTCCTTTGCCGGCTTCTTCGCCTAGAGTCAATTACAAATGCTGATACCCGACGTATATAGCTACGGAATTGGACGGGTAGTTGAGATGGCGCTAGCCCATATTGGCAATGACACGCCCATCCATCTCTCATTCGACGTCGATGCTCTCGATCCTATGTGGGCCCCAAGCACAGGGACACCGGTTAGAGGAGGTCTAACCCTAAGAGAGGGCGACTTCATCTGTGAAAGCGTACATCAGACAGGGAACCTCGTGGCCGTAGACTTGGTTGAGGTGAACCCTAGTCTCGCAGCAGATCGCGAGGCCGAAGCCCACGAGACCATCAGAGCCGGCTGCTCCCTTGTGCGATGCGCTCTCGGAGAGTCGTTACTATAAAGACGGCGAAATATAAGGAGAGGGCTCGTGTCGCGTGTTGACTACGCCGAGGTCTCGATAGATCAAAGACGGCGAACGGAGGGGGCATTTCCAGGCAAACTGCATAGACATTCAGGCGTTAATTGATGGAAAACTGGCCGCATGGGAGCCAGCCGGGTACGGTCATTGAATTTGAAGCTGGAGCGTACAGATTGAACAGGGCACTTGGGCAATCGGCAATGGGCAATCGGACAACTCTATCTATGGAGGTAGATATGCTGGCCTAATTGCCACTAGACCCATACCTAGCACCTGGCCTGGGTATTAGCGAGGTGGGATGCTTAGGGATGCAAGTAGTAATTAGCTGTCGCGAAGATTTGGAGAAACAGAGAGTAGGGACAAAATGCTCTACACAGCTCATACAGCATATAATTAATATATCCTGTATATGCCTTCGTTGAGTCTTCTTAATATCGGGTGTGCGGGAGCTACGGGATGCGGATGTTAGATCGTGGAGTATTGAACCTTCAGCAATCTATCTCTGGATACCTAATGAGCTAGACTAGGGGGCCTACGGGGATTAAATGCGCCCTGTAGGGAGAGGCCTTTGGTTGGTTCTGCCCTTAGGTAGGGATTGTTCCAAGCTTCAGCTGCTAATGACAATAGGGCCGCTGAGTTGGCAGGTATTCGAACCCGATATAGGTATACTAGGTACAGTAATCCCCAGCCTACCCCGACCCCCACCGCGGCTATCCTGTATGTCACAATATCGATCACAATCATCCCGTCAGTGGCTTGAGTGGGTGGTCCCCCGCTGCGACACGCCTGCATTCAATGATCTGCATCCTCTCCAATCCCGTCGATCTACACCAGCAACTCCGCAACACCCGTAGGCAACTCACTGCGACCACGAGGCTCTCCTACCCGCTGTCTCCTTCCCGTGGAAGTAAACAAATCACAAATCATTTCAGATCAATTTCCCAATTACTTCGCCACGCTACGAGAAAGGCATTCGAGCCTAGTTCTGCCAGCGCGTGCGCGTGGCAGCCCCGAGCCCGAACCCACCTA
>JAPESX010000559.1:0-16729 GCA_029590615.1 Nemania bipapillata | reverse complement strand
GCCTCCATGCGGACGCCGCTTCTAGGCAAGACGAGGCGAGGATGGGATGAGACGATACTGACATGAGCTGCCAGCAATACTTCGAACTGCGGTGCAAGCAAATCGACCACCTGCGAAGCGAGCGAAACATCAACCCCTACCCTCACAAATTCCACGTCAACACCAAACTCGCCGACTTTGTTAGCGCGCACGAGGATATCGAATCGGGTAACAATCGTCGGGATGTCGAGATCCGCGTTGGCGTCAGGATCATGTCCCAGCGCTCGTATGGCTCTTCGCTGCGCTTCTACGACTGCAAGGCCGAGGGCGTCTCCATCCAGATCATGTGCGACGCGAAGGAGGCGACAGGGCTCTCCTTTGCCGAACAGCATGATCATCTGAGACGAGGAGACGTAAGCATGCCTCTCCATTCCATGCCTCCATTCTCATCCATACGCATCCAATTCTCATCTTCATTTCCATCGCTAACCAGGACACCATAGTGGATTGGTGTTGTCGGTTTCCCCGGCCGCACGAAGCCCAAGTCTCGTGACGTTGGTGAGCTGAGCATCTTCGCACGCGAGGTCGTTCTTCTTACACCTTGTCTCCACCAACTCCCCTCCAGTCACTTCGGTCTCAAGGATAAGGAGCAGCGATATCGACAGAGATATCTCGATCTTATCTTGAATGACACCACACGTGCCACCTTTGCCAGGAGGTCTAAGATTATCGGCTACCTTCGCCAATTTCTAAACGACCGGGATTTCCTAGAGGTCCAGAGTACGTAGCCCCTGTTATTCCCACCTCTCCACCATTAGCCGTCGTGCTCGTTGCCGCCGCCGCCGCTGCCGCCTCCAGATCTTCGCTGGAATACTCCACTCTCTAGGGCATGTACTGACTTCGCATGCTGTATAGCGCCCATGATGAACAAGATTGCCGGAGGAGCCGCCGCTAGGCCCTTCAAGACGTACCACAATGACTTGAACATGGATCTTTTCATGCGAGTAGCCCCTGAGCTTTATCTCAAGCAACTGGTCGTAGGTGGCCTTGAGCGCGTGTATGAAATCGGTCGGCAATTCCGAAACGAAGACATTGATCTGACCCACAACCCTGAATTCACCACTCTCGAGTTCTACTGCGCCTTTTTCGACGTGAACGACTTGATGGACTTCACTGAGGAGATGATCAGTGGTCTTGTTAAATCTGTCACTGGCTCGTATAAGACCGTATACCACACCCAAGATGGAACAGCGCATCACATCGACTGGCAGCCGCCGTGGCCGCGCATTGATATGATCCCTGCTCTTGAAGAGGCTACTGGGGCTAAATTCCCTCCTGCCGACCAATTCCACACTGACGAGAGCCTTGAATTCTTTACCAAGCTACTAGAGCGACTGAATATGACGTGTTCACCGCCGTTGACGGCATCCCGAATTATTGACAAGCTCACTGGCGAATTTATCGAGTCACGCTGCATCTCACCTACTTTCATCAAAGGCCATCCCATGGTGTAAGTTCAATGTTCGTGCAGAGGTGGCCCCGAAAACTGACAACAATACCAGCATGTCGCCGTTGGCTAAGGCCGATCGTGCACGACCCGGCCTCTGTGAGCGATTCGAGGTGTTCACATGCACTAAAGAAATTGCCAACGCAGTATGTACTCTCGATCTATTTACTCCCTATCCGGCACATTCAGCTTGTAGAGCCTGTCGTGTGCTGCTACGCTGTCTCGTCCTTGCTCTGTGGCGCTTGGACATCGAGGCACTTCACCCTACGCTCCAGTCAAACCCCTTCGAAGAACAAGCTAAGATTTTACTACAAATAATCAACTCTAACATGGAACTTCTCCCAGTACACCGAACTTAACGACCCGATAGACCAGAGAGCACGCTTTTTAGAGCAGGCAAAGGATAAAGATAAGGGAGACTTGGAGGCTCAGCTCATCGATGAGTAAGCTTTACATGCGCACTTATACCCTGTGGATGACTAACTGTTGTTTCTAAAGGACATTCTGCCAAGCGCTTGAATATGGCCTGCCACCAACTGGTGGATTCGGGTTAGGTATCGACAGAATTGTCATGTTCCTAACTGATCAGTATAGGTAAGTCGATTAAGGGAGCCGTTAACAGAATCGAAACTAACAAAGACACAGTATCAAGGAGGTTCTGACCTTCCCATTGATGAAGGATGTCACCGAGACTACGGCCCAAGATATCTCTGACTCGTTAGCCAAGGCCACTGTGAACTAGAGAAGACTATAGAATGGGAGATGATGCTAATAGAGGACGACATGTCCGAGTATTAGATAGCCCAGTAGTGTATGAGATTACTACTTTCATCATCGCTACTTATTGATGGCGATTGCAAATTTTGCGCATAGGATAGGTCGATACACCATAAGAAGAAAAAACTTCAACCCAGTGCAGTTTGTTTCACCATCTTAAACTCATATTAGAGCTCCCACGCTCCACTTTAGCCCATCTCACGCCCGCAATACTACGGTATTTTTTCAGCATTTAAAATTCCTTACGATAGAATGAATATCTTAGATTGTTCACCGTTATAAGGGCAAGTTAGTTGACTGAGATACCTACGTAGGCCTTATGAGTTGTCAAGCTTGTTTAGTGTCAGCACGCATCTATTCTGAGGTAGGTACTAGGTACATGTATACTTGGTCCCAATCTTACGCGTTGTGGCGCCGACCAATAGGAGAGCAGAAACTCTTTCCGGCATAGCGCGAACAGCATTTCGGTACCTGCATGTAGAATATACTGCCATGAGCTGCTCTCACGATGGTATCATATCCCGCTACTACCATGTTTCTCAAGCCTTCTAGCAGCGGTGGTATACCCTTCAAACCAGACATGCAGTTGTAACCAGTACATGCATCCCCACATCGTTGATCGCGGTTCTGCAGATCACTTCACCACCAAACTACATATATGGGTAATAATAACAGGGCGACGAGCATTTCGAGATGCTGCTCTGTCGAAGCGGACGGGTTAGCTCTCCGTGTTCTATGCTCTCGGAGTTTCTCTATTCCTATGTCCGTAATGAATGAGGACCCGAGGTCTAGAAAGTGATGCCTTTGGGCACAGTTTGCCAGGTGTAGAATGGGTATATAAGGACGAGGAATTAGATGTCTCATTTCCAGTTTCTCTTCTCCATCTTCTCCATACAGTCGTCCACACGCATTACCCATCCCACACTTCTCTCTGAAGCTTAGCATCCATATCTATATCTTCCTCTACTTACGTATTAGCTTTGTCGGCAAACATGTCTTATAAAATTGTTGGAAAAGAGGTAGAGAAGATCGGCTATGGCCTTATGAGCAAGTTCCACCTATAACTCCTCCAAGGGTAATAAGACGGAACTAATCATCTGTAGGTCTCGGTCTTCCTCGAGAGAAACCACTCTCTGTCGACGAAAAGATGGCAATGATAAAAGCAGCTATTGATGCCGGTGCCAATTTACTAAACGGCAGTGAATTCTATGGCCCTTCTCTCCAAGACAACTCTTTGACCTTGCTCCGGCAGTATTTCGAAAAATACCCCAACGATGCTAAGAAGTAAGCATGTTTCGTACCATCTATACCCCCCCGTCCTGGCACAGGCGTATCCTTAGTCTTAGTCTGATATCATGACATTGATGTGCCATAGGGTGGTTATTAGCATCAAAGGTGGGCTGCGTCTACCACTGGCAGTCGACAATAGCCCAGAGTATACACGCGAGTCTATCGAGAACTGCCTCCGTCTCATCGGAGACAAAGGCAAGATCGATATGTGGGAAATGGGGAGGCGAACTACGCAAACCGAGTACATCCAGTCCCTTCGCGTCATTGACAGCTATGTGAAGCAAGGGAAGATTGGGGGTGTGACCTTGAGCGAGGTGAATGCGAACACGATTCGTCAAGCGGCCAAGGTAGTCAACATCGTCGGCGTGGAGATAGAACTCTCTCTTTTCCACACCGACCCCCTCCACAACGGTATCTGTGCGGCCTGTGCAGAACTCGACATCCCTATTTTCGCCTACTCGCCACTTGGAGTAAGCATTCCAGCACACCAGCGGAGGAGCCCATATCCCTATGGATCAAAATGGCAGGCTCACATGCTTTGATATGGCTAACTCATGGCTTTGCAGAGGGGGTTCCTGACGGGCAAGATCCAAAAGCCTGAAGACATGTATTCTTTGTTTAGGCAAATCCCACGTTTCCAGGCTGAACATTTCGACGCCAATCTTAAGCTGGTGGAAAAGGTCAAGGAGTGGGCGGCTAAAAAAGGCTGCACACCAGCTCAGTATGTATTCCCGTAGCTTTTCAATTTTTTCCATTGATAATTCACTTTTAATCCCGATGGCGGGAACTTGCATTTTCTTTTCTTTTATTTTTATGGCATTTACTAAAACCTTTGAAAGATTTTCCATCAATTGGTTGGTGGCCCTATCCAAGCGACCCAACATGCCGAAGATCATACCAATTCCTGGCGCTGCAAGCCTCGAACGCGTCCGAGAGAATATCTATGAGGTTGAGTTGACTGATGAGGATATGGATGAGGTTGACGTATTCCTCAAACAATTTAATATCTCAGGCGACAGGCTTGCTCAAGTTCATGCTCAGTGGCTTGATCCTAACGACACGACCGAGGTAACGGCTTAAGACGAGTCAACCGCCCTGACAACGGAATTTCGAAGTAGGGGAGGTTGAATAGTATATGGAGAGGGTGTAATATAGGCGGGCTATAAAACTATGCAGCACCTGGTTACTCATGTACACACTCACCCGGCCAGAGAGCCCATTCAGGGGAATCGATTCGTTGAGGACCTGTTGTTTCATAGATCATGTCATCTTACAGTAGAAAGGATTATGGGGCAAGATCACTCTACTCCCCTTCTTAGTCACACATCTATTCCAGCGTCCGTTGATCTTATTGTGAAGTAACATTGCACATGTATAGCTGGCTGTTTTAACTAGGTATTTGATATTTTCTTTAAGCCATGCTTAAAACTATGCTTACAACTATAGGCCCCATTTAAGGTTAAATATTATGCTTAGTTGTATGACTAATTCTATAGTTAATTACATGCTTCAATTTATGCTTATTTTGTTTTTGTTTTTAAAAACAAGATTATTTAAGCAGTTATGCTTTTATTCTATATTCTGCTATGTCTACTTAATCAATTATTATAATTAATATTCACAGTTAAAATTGGCCCTCGAAGGCATCCCAAGTATTACTAAACACGATAACCTTTATCGGAGCTCGAATATCCGGGCAACGTGAGAATTACTCGTGACAGACACCAGACTAAATGCCAGTTAATTAACAAGCATTCCTATGGCGCTAACTCTGGTAAGGTTTACAACATAATATTGCTCTAGAATCCGTCGTATGCTAACCGTCGAAGTTGAAAGGCAATCTATTCTGTAATATCAACTACCGACTTTCTAATGACATTAGCGAACTATACCAAATTGGTTTAACATCTCATCGACTTTTACTCCATACAACTCTCCAATACTTTTACTGCAACTTTCATAAGCGAGCCATCTCTTAGAGCACGGTATACCGCTCCCGTGTAGGAGCCCACAGTGGGTGCCTGGATGCCATCCACACCAAACCCATTCTCCATTTCACCTACAATAGGTGTATTTAGGTGCCTTGTTGACAGTAACGGTACTTTCAACGTGTGGCGGATGAAGGTATAAATCTCTTTCGCCGCTTTGCCGAGAACAGGGGTAGCATCGCCGTGTACTATGTACGCGTCTCTATTCGCGCACCACGATTCCTGCATCGATATGCTAAGCTCTTCAGTGAAGCTTGTCAATCGACTGAGAAGCGCAGGATCGCCGTTGAAACCCGCGTTGTCAAGCACGATTGGCCGTAGGGATTTTGCTATGACGCCAAACCGATCTGCGGCATCCATACTGGCTGTTGTGTCGAGGGATACCAGGAGTTGGCTCCAAAGAGACTTTCCGAGCCCTTCGAGCGATGCTGCAAAGTGCTGATCCGACGTGTCTACAATAGGCTCAGGCACGGCCCAGTCCGACAGGCCATTCATGTCTGATGTTAGTATATTTGCCTTGAGCTCTGATGAGTTCATAGATTGCACCGCCGGTGCCCTAACCTTCGTATAGTGCTTGGCAAGGAGTTGCTCAAATTCAAATTTAAAAAGCTCCAGGAACTGCGCATTCATAGCGCGGAGGTCTAGAGCTTGACACACAGCAATTAAATGAGCTGCAATTAATTGTGATAGAACATCGTTCGCAGTTTGGGTGTAGCGAGCGCTAATGAGAGCGAGAGAGTTGAGCGATTGGTTTCCCATTTCTGCTGTCTGGACGTGGTTGACAGGGTTGGCGAGGAAGCCCAACTCGGCCGTCAGTGCCGCAATATTCAAGTCAGTTCCCTTGAATATGAGAGATATGCTGGGATCCTCGGCGACCAGGTTTGGGGGTAATCCTCTATTGGTGGCCGGATTGATGAGTTCGGTGCACTGGCTGAAAATCATACGTCCTATGCCTTGAACAGCCTGTCGTGTCTTCTCCATGGCCGAGGTTACTGCCTTGGCCTGGAAATTCCCACCGTGTAAAAATTCCCCCTCAGGGGTTACAAGGGGATTATCTGTGGCTGAATTGCACTCGATGGAGATTTGTTGATGAGCTAGAACGAGATCTTCTAGCATGGGACCCAGCCACTGCGGTGCGGTTCGGATGGAGTAGCGATCCTGACGCAGTGACGAGTTGGCTCCGTCGTTGACTTTGGTGAGTTTGGAGCCTTCCAGGAAAGATAGGATATTACGGGCAGACTCGATCTTTGAAATATTAACATCTACTTTTATGCGATTAATTCACTCGGCCTGGGGTTTAGCTTACTTGTCCAGGATGTGGTCTAGTTTTTGAGAAAAAACTATGGAAACTTTCCGTAGTTCCGTTCAAAGCCTCAACGGTCATCGCAGTATTGATCTGAGCGAAAAGAGCTAGTGTGTGCGTATCGTGAAGACACAAAGCAGCCACGGCAGTTGATATGGCGGTCCCATTAGTCACTTTTAGAGGAGAGTTAGTGTCAAGTAATGCATCGTGCTTAGATAGAATATCTGCAAGGAGGGCTATAATAGTAGTACTTACTGGCAAGTCCCTCCTTCATTCGCAATGTGACTGGCTCCAAACCAGCCTCGGCGAAGGCAGTATCTGCATACTTGGCATCCATTCCCCTTGACTGCACTCGAATGGTAGATTTCCCAGAAATGGTCCCACAGATATAGGATAGAGGGCTCAAATCACCCGATGCCGAGATACTGCCGCGAAGAGGGATCATGGGAATAATATCATGCTTTAACAGGTCCTGCATTCTTTCGACAATCACTGGCCGAACAGCAGAACACCCAGATATCAAAGAGTTTATGCGGATTACTATCGCCGCGCGGGTCCAAGACCAGGGCAACACAGAAGCATCGCTGCCACCTTCGAGAAGCAAATCATAGCGATGCGTGCCTGAGTCCGACTTTTCTAGGCTAGTTCGATGGTCTCTCTTCCCAGGCGGAAGTATTCCATAGTGAAGTTCTCTAATTAGTGCATGTTGAAGCTCGTGAACTTTTCTTGTGCGAACATCTGCTGTCCCACCAAAGCCGGTATTCACACCTGCGGCAAGTTAACCACAATCCAGCACTGACCCAGAGTTAGTCGATAAGAAAAATTCGTACCATATATAACATGCCCGTCTCGAAGTCCATTCTCGAGCACTGAAAGACTACATTTCATAGACTCAAGTGCAGAATCACTGATTTCTGTAACTCCATTATAACTATGGTCTGTATTAGTGAATTCTCTTATATTTGATAGCAAGTTTAGATGTGCGAAGGACAACACTGACCGCGCAACTGACACAATATCGGGTATTGTCAAACTCCGGCCCGTGAGGGTAATAGGCTTTGAGCCGTCCACCGAAACAAGAGCATGAAGGCGTTGCCACACACCAAGGACCACCTCTGTATGACTAGTCATTGTGTAAAGGGTAGTCAAGGGGGTCGAGGAGGGGGGTCAAGTTCTTAGTTCAGGGGTAGTCTGCAAGACACGAAGGACCTACTTTGGCACGTAATAGGGTGTAGGCTCGACTTTGATAAACTAGATATTCCCCCTGACGTGACGCCTTAAGCGACGAGTTCTCGTACGAGCCCACCCCCCTTACATGAGCAGGCAATATGGTTACAATTGACTGTCAGACGCACGACAAGAAGCCCGAAGGATTCATTGTTAGTTGAGATGCAAGACGATAACGAGATTGGGAAATGAAATCCTTCTACTAGGCTAGAGTGGATTGGATCATGCAGTCATCCTGGAGTGAGATGTACGAAGCCATGGTATCAAACATTCCTAATTTTCTCACCATCTACCCAAAAGCGGATCACTTGATGATATAAATCGTCACAACATAAGCTGACAGGTTACAACGGGCAGTTTAGACGACGTATGCAGAATGAATTACCTCCCTAGGATCGGAATGTCGACTTCTCAGCAGCCAGTTAGCATGCTTTTGTTGATGTAAGGTCTCATATGTATGCAAGCAACTTGATACACTGCAGTGTGCAAGTCCCGTCCCCCCTCCACCACAATACGGGTTAGACATATTTAACGTATTGGGTTAGCTCAAATCTTCGGCTCCCATAAAGATCGCGATGAGGCTCTCTCGGACCGTGATTTGTTATCAAGATGTGCCCCTCATGATGTAACCCCTGAACCCTATCAATATGCACATCTACGGCGTAGCGTCGGGGTTCTTAGTGGGGGAAGATCCCGGCCGTTTCCTTTTTGGAATTCGAATGCAACGCAAGGATCATCCTGCATGAGCTAGGGCTCGTAGTCTATTCCCCGGCAAGGGGGACACGCGTGCATCTAGATACAAGTATTTCCACCTTGTTAGTATAGCGCAGAGGCGCTAGTAAGGCACGGTTTGAATCTATATATTTTACGGGTTGTGATAGGTTACCATTTACGTTTATAACGTAGATAGATAGAATATAAATTTTCATTTCACAAACTGAAGATTTGGATATTATAGTATAATCGTTCCTAAATATGAAATTTTATAGATTGAACGGTAGATGTGGTGTAGAACGATCATAAAATGTCATGGAAAAACAAGAGAATTCCAACGTAGCAGCCACCTTACACAAACATAGGAACTATGAACATCTCTCAACAGAGATGGTAGGTTCTGAGAGAGGCGGCTTAAAGTATGAAACAACCCTGAGTGCCCCATCAGGACGAATTGTACAACCGACATAGGTTTGGACGCCTGCCTGTGCTGCAAGCTGATTGGAACCACTAGACCATTTGTTAGTAGAACTCGAGTCTTGATAATTTCCCAAAACTGTAAAGAGCGTTATCTTACAATAGTGCATTCATTGCTCTGCTATAGGCGGCCATATAGCTACCCTTATGGTGAGATTTGAAGTACGTATCAAGGCCTCGAATCACCGCGGAGTCGCTGCTGGAGTAGTGCCGGACTGGAAGGTAGACTTTGGCAACTGGAAACTGGTCTCCGACCCTGAATTCCACATTGTATAGCATCCCCGCTGTGCGGTGATTGACTTCTTTCAGCGGATCAGTTGAAGGCGATTCAACTTCAAATATGGCATTCCAGAGAGACTGAAGATCTTCGAGCCCTTGTTGCATATTTGGACTCTTAATTCGACCACCAAGTGTTATAATATTAATCAAAGATGCAAAAGAAGTTTCGCGGGAACGGAAATAAATTTTGAAACGCGACTTGAGCGGGTCAATTAGATCAATCGCCAGCATTTCATATTCTAGCTCCTTGCTAGCTGCGTCGTTAGAGAAGTCGGAGAACACAGACAAAGCTTGCAAGTTGTCCTCTGTGCAGCGAGGAGCACCTTTCATGGATTCCACAAGAACCTCTAAGTTTGACTTTCCGCTGGATAGCGCCCGGTACTTTGGGAAGTAGTATACCTTCGCTGTGATCTCCGTCTCCGTTAGATCGAATGCGTAGAATATGGACGAGCTGTGGTCGTCTATATCTCTCAGGGCTCCATGCTCTCCGTTCCCTTGGACACCGAAGAAACTTTTGACGAAATTATACCACTGGTAGATGACCGATGGGCTGCGTTCTGGTAGTTTGTCTTTTTCTTTGTCATTGAAGTAGTCTTTGAAGTAGTCAAACCACTCTAGTCTTATGTCTAGTAAAGAATGGTTCAAGCCGTCTTGTAAGACGGGTCCAACAAGCAGGTTGCGAGGGTCGATAGAGGTGCCTGCCTGGAGTCCAATAGGCTCGATGGAATATCGTATGGTTGGTCGAGAATCACTCGTACCCCAGTCCCAACTCAATTCAACAGGGGTCCCGTCATCTGTCATGAAACTCTGCCACGAATTTTTGTAGGCACCGGTAACGGCTCGAAATACCCCAAGATTCGGAGCTATAATCTGCTTGAAGAAGTCTAAGCTTCGACGTTGGGCTTCTGGGGAGTAGTCGGCACTGTAAAGAAGGACTCCAAGGGCCTTTCCAACGTGGTGATACCACAAACGCTGGTGTTCATGTTCTACATGAGGAATATTGGAGCCAACCTGTTTCCAGGATGAGAGCTCGTTGTAGCTAGCATCCAATGCAGCGTTTTGAGACTGCACAATAGTATGTGTCCTTCCCATCTTGCAACCAAGTCGTTTTGATGCGAATAGAATTTTCACAAAATGATGGATTGCTACGCCGCCCTAAGTCTGTCAAGGGAACTTAGACTCTCATGGGATAAAGTAATCAGATGAATAAATAAACCCAAATAGAAGGATGAGAAATTAGCGCGTTCGATTATTAGATCTTTTTCTAACATTCACTACAACTAAGAAGCGTGCCGAGACGAGAAAAGCACCAAAACTTAGTCCAATACATAGGAACATCGAATTCGTTTATATTACCCAATCAGTACATCTTTATCATCGACTTCATCCCTCTCGCCAGTTTTCTCTATCCGTCTCTTACGTGTGGAACCTATTATCCCTAGCTAGGGGTCTCGTAGGCTTCCCGTGCTCGTCTATTCTCTCCTGTTCATTATGGCTTTCCACTATAGCACCAACAGTAGAAGCTCAGTGATGTGTAATAACTATACTCGTGTTAATACTCTAAACCTACCGCGCGTACAAGTGTAATCCTCAGCTTTAACACACCTCAGAATGGCGGTGAAGAATTTAATACCCGGCTTGCCAATGTCTATAGAATTAAGTATATGCTTCACGAAACCTACATCTAAGATCAGCATTGCATAACTGCGGTCATAGGATGACATCGTTTCATAGTTATTGTCGCTAGAAACTGATAGGACTTGATACAGCTTGTGTGCTGAGAACGCGAGCGAGTGGGGTCGGAGTGCAGGGCGCGTAATACTTCAGGATACGGGGTCACGGTTAGGATTCTAAGCATGCAGGGCCAGCTATGCACTCAACCTGATGATGAATTTTCGGACCGTATCTGCTAATTAGTAGCTTCATTTCACCGTTGGCATATCCCGTTTCTGCTTCGGCGTCGTGGCCGATAACTCCCGACGCCACTCCCGCTTTCACTTTCACAAAGGCTTGTCTCAGGTCGGCCGTCTTCTCATTGGAGTCTCAACTATCAATTCTGGGGTCACACATTCATGCACTGCTGCAGCGTGATGGCTGCTGTGCGTGGTCAGCTGCAACACACCCGATCTCGCAATTACCCATTCGAGGAGGGAGATAGCTATGACGCAGGCTGTTAGTAATGTGTGTCGTTCTAGAAGACTAGCAATTGGCGAGCGAAGGGGAATGTAAAACGGGCCTCCTTTCTGCTACTCCATTGCTTCTCAGCCCAGATGGAGGAGCTAGCTCAGAAACAGACCACTCTCATCGTTTCTTCGCAGCCTCAGCTGGCCACAACACCTACAAATTTGACCAATATGGACGCTTTCATGAAATTAATTGCCTTAGGTGCATTCATTGTAACACTGCAGGCGTTGTACACTCGGTATCGAGGGGGGCTGAACGCCATCCCAGGGCCTCTATCTGCGAGTATCTGTAATATTTGGAAAGTATCAGCTGTTTACTACAATGACATGCCCCGCAGGAATATTGCAGTGCATAGGAAATACGGACCAGTAGTTCGGATTGGTCCGAACATGGTTTCATTTTCGAGTCCGGAGGCGCTCCAGACAATCCACGGATCAAGACAGGCGTATCCTAAAGTGCGTATTGTTTCAGCTGTTTATTACTGGATAGGCTACTTAGATTCCGTTGATAGTCCGACTTCTACAAACCAACGTCTGCCCGGTTTGAAGGCGCACCGCTATTGAACCTCTTCTCGGTGCGGGATGTCAATTACCACTCGACCCTCAAGAAGACGGTTGCGGGCCTGTACACTAAGGCGGCGGTGCTTGGTCTAGAGCCTAAGATCGATGGCTGCGTGGAGCTGTTCACGCAGAGAATAGGCGACAAGATCTCGGAAGACAGCCCAGCTCGTCTAGACATCTCATCATGGGTTCACCTCTTTGCATTCGACTGCCTTGGCGAGCTTAATGCATCAAAGAAATTTGGGTTTCTAGAGAGTGGTCAAGATATCAAAGGCATGATCGAAGGATCCGACCGCATCCTGATCAAAACAGGGCTCGTACGTATCATTCGCATAGCCTGCATTATATCGAAATACTAATGCTTAACCCAGTTTGCACAGTCGCCCATTCTTCAGTTTGTGCGACGTGTTATGGAAGCTGCTAAAGGTCCAGGCCAGATCAATCCTGTTATGCGAGTGAGTTACTCTCCCCCTCCTTCTTCCTAGCTTGGAGGAAGAGAATCCTTTGAGTGGCATTTAATCATCCCTGTAGTATGCTTCCACTATCGTCAGGGAGCGGCTCGAAAAGCCAACTACAACGCCAGACATGCTCAATAATTTTATACAGCTTCAAAGGAGTCAACCAGGCTGCTTATCTACCAGGGAAATCATTGGAGCGTTGTACATCAACTTGTAGGCATTCCCGCTCGTATGCTCGCGGTAGGCTTATCTGTTGACCTGGCGGGAGTAGGATGGCTGGCCATGATGTTCTCGCTGTCACCATCCGAGCTGTGCTATACTATGTCGCCCGAAACCCCGAGGTCGAAGAGAAACTCCGGGCTGAGCTGATGATGCTCGGGCCAGGCAAGGCGCCTTTTGCAGAGCTCGCAAAGCTCCCATATCTGTTAGTAATAGCCTATCTCGAGCAACGTTGATTACGTGCAATCGCCTCTAGTTTGCGATGCTAATTTCTGACGATGTAAGTGATGCTGTCATACACGAATCTCTACGGATCCATGGAAATCTAGGCTTAGTGAATGAGCGTGTCGCCCCGCGAGGAGGCGCTATCATCGACGGGTATCGCATCCCCGGCGGAACGATTGTGGGGATTAACCCATGGGTTATCCACCGTAATACCGCGATCTATGGCGAGGATGTGGATACCTTCAGACCCGATCGATGGCTGGATGGACCCGAGGAGCGCATTGCAGAAATGCGGAGGAATCTATTTTCGGTCGGTATAAGCCCACCGCTTTTGGCGCGTACGTAATAGCTGACATTGGACATTGGGCAGTTCGGCGCGGGTCCCCGAATGTGCATTGGGAAGAATATTGCCATGATGCAGTTGTGTAAGTTCATCGCAGAATTTTACCGTCATTTCCAAGCCAAGCTTGTTGAGCCGGAGAAGGAGTGGCATGTGATAGGCAATTGGGTAACCAAGCAAACGGGGATGGATATGTTTCTGACTCGGGTCAATAAATGCGAGGTCTAAGATTCTCTAGACTCCAGACTTCAGACTCTAGACTCTAGACTAGATGACGATATCTGATGCTGTATGAGACGGACCGCTTGTCTATCTTGGCTCTTATCCAATTGTCACAGTAGTATTACGGCATCTCGATAGTAATGAGTTGGCCTACAGTAATCTGCTGTTCTTGGAATAAGCTTATTTTTGCATCTTTGGGACTCCCTCGACAGGCTATTGAAACGTGCGTGTATGGCAACGGCTGCTTGCTTGCTCGGACCATCCAGACTCTAGTCCGTCGTAGAGAAGGAATGCATAGCACAGGATATGCATAGTCAATTGTGTGCAACATCACATCATTTCCTAACTCGTAGCGATATCTGTAGTATAGAAGCGGCCGGTTGAAGGAACCTTGCGTGACACTACATTGGTGAGTTTAGCTGCTGCAACATGGCGATAGTCGTCAGCGGCCGCGCCACAAACGTGCCGATGGCAGGTCGGCAGATTTGCGCCGGGGATTAGGGAAGCAGATGGAGGTTCGGCTCGTTATCTGTCCCCTGTTTCAGCTAACTACTTACAAGTATGCAGTTCCCGTCTCGGGCCAGGCGTGAATGAGAAAGGAATGCCGGCGCGCTATGTGAAGTAAACGGTAGATGGTAAATCGATAGTTGGCGCTCGCTACGTTGGCAGCTTGGATGACACAGGCGCAGCAAGGACTCAGGGGTGGTACCGAACCTACCTTGCCAAGACAAGCGAGCTTAGTAACCACACTTGATCCGTATACGGCGTCACCCTCCCTCCATACCCTTCCTCCATACCCTCCATCCTCCTACCCCGCGGGTGGATTCTCCCGAGCCTGATCCGCTCGCCGTCCTCCTGCGGCGTAGACTTATCGAGGACGTGGGCAGAAAACCTGGGGCTGTCAGCCTGCATGCTATGCCGAGTACGTCTCACGCTATCTAGTTTATCGGGCTTATATACTGTACATATTGTCATACTGTCATACTGTATTACCATGAGCTCAACTAGCGGTGATACAATGCTTCTAAGACGAGACCTACATGATCATGACGCTGTAGACGCCTAATCCCCCACTCACTTCCTAGTCTAGACAGCGATAGACCGGCAATCACTGGTAAGGCTTATCATCGGTTATACACGTGAAACGACTGGTGCGTTGTATTTGCCCACGCAAACGTGTACACACATACACAGACAGATAGGGGAGGGAAGAGAGTGAGAGTGTATGACAGAGAGAGAAAGCGATAGAGCGACACGGAGAGCGACATGAGCAGGTAGGAAATACCATTTCGCCATGGAGAATATAGGGGAGAGGACACCATTCCCATAGCCCATTCGGAACCTTGGAGTGTTCCATTGCGTTTCCGAGATCTTCACATCTGCAACCATTATTAATTGATTCTGGGTCGTTAAGAAGCTCTTAGCAGTGGCAGCAGCGGCAATGGCTAGCACAATTGAATCCATAGAGCAATACTTGCCCTCGCAGTACCTGCCTGTGTATAGACGTTCTCCTATTGGGGATACCGTCACTACACTACTGATTCTGCTCTTCGTTTATCTCGTGCGAACGCGTTATTACCATGGTCTGAACAAGATCCCCGGGCCATTCCTGGCCAGTATCACGAGCCTCTGGAAATGGCATATCGTCTATCAGGAGAAAATGCCGTTTAAGAACACGGAGCTGCATGAGAAGCATGGTCCGTTGGTGCGAATCGGGCCTAATCATATCTCTGCCTCGAGTGTGGAATCCATCCAGGTCGTTCATCGTGCGAGGAGCGGCTTCACAAAGGTGCGTCTCCTCCTTTCCACCATTCTAACGGCCATGGTACTCATTCATGATTAGTCTGGCATCTACGGCATCTTACAGCCGCAATTCGAAGGCACAGATCTGCATAATGTTTTCTCGACCCAAGATGCCGAATACCACGCAGCCCTCAAGCGCACGATGGGGACCCTATACACGACCACGGCTGTCTCGGGGCTCGAATTTCATCTGGACGATTGCACAAAACTCTTTCTGGCCAAGATGAACGGCATCATCGGCCCGAAGGAGTCGGAGAAGGTCGACATCGCTGCGTGGCTGCAATACTACGCCTTCGACTCGCTAGGGGCCGTCAACTTCTCGCAGATGCTGGGATTCCTCGAATCCGGGACGGACGTCGATGGTATCTGCCACCTCGACCACGAGCAGATGATGTATTTCGCCGTGGTACGTATCTGCTGGAGCCACCTCTCTTTATCTATTCGAGCTCACTGACCATCATTAGTGGGGGCAAATTACGCCGATCGAGCGCGCCTGGGCGAAGACCAAGGCGGTCTTCACGGGAGCCAGGAAAGAGAACCCTCTTTTCAACGTAAGTGATCGAGAGGGCCTCCCTATCCCCTCCCGATTTTGAGAATGCAGCACTGACGAGCATACCGCCGATGTTAGTTCGCCCTCAAGCTAGTTCTTGATCGCCAGAACAACCCGACCGACACTACGGATATGCTGAACCTGTTCCTGGACTTGCACAAATCGGTTCCTGAGAAGTTCACCATCCGTGATGTGATCGCGGCGGCATACATCAACGTGTAAGAAGCCCTGGAAGTCCCCGGAAGTTGGAACCAAACGGCATCGCGCTAGTCAAAACTCGGTCTCAACTAACTATGCATCGTCGCATCGGCAGTGTCACCGCCCACGACGTCGTCGCCATCACCCTGAGGGCCGTGGTCTACTACCTCGCGAAGGACCTCTCTGCACAAAAGAAGCTGTACGATGAGATCGCCGGCGCAAATCTCTCGATGCCGGCCAAGTATACGGAGATCACATCTCTGCGCTACGTGTAAGTCGGCCCCACCAAGTTCACACTCGCCCGTCTCGTCTGGGTTTAAACCCGGCTTTCGTCCGGCCAAGCCAAGAAAGAAAGAAAGCTAACGCGATGGGCGGTCGGCCCCCCCCTCAGACTCGCCGTGACGAACGAGGCGCTCCGCATCCACCCGA
>JAPESX010000558.1:0-16750 GCA_029590615.1 Nemania bipapillata | reverse complement strand
TACATTGTGACGCGTTGAGGGAAATACTAATCGAATTCTTTAACAGGTCGAAATTCTCCAGCTAGAGAATGCCTTGTCGGCGGCTCGCCACCGCCTTGGCGAAATGCGTAAGATCTCCTACCAAGAGGAGTAGATGGAGGATAGGCGAGTTGTTAGTATCATGCAAGCACGACACGTGCTTAGCATCAGCTACGATTGTGTAACGATAATATCCATACATTTGGCCAAAATTGCATGTTTAGTTCATACATGGTGATCGCGAGGAGAAGAGTTTGAAAAGATACCTCCGAGGACCATTAGCTGATTGAAAAGCTCGATGAACCTTTTTAGTAACTAGTCCGAAGAAGCAGGCAAGCGCGGGAGCGGTTGAGCCCGAAGTGGAGGCGCGTATGTAATTTGGTTAGGAGAATGCATTTCTCTCTGTCGAGATAGTATATGTATCATCTGGCATATGAGATGCGTTCCGGGCTACATTCCGATGTGTTTGTAATCTTGAGCGTCCTGAGTAGAATGACGAGTCTTCGATATCTACTGAATGCTGAGAAATTCCTAATTGCTGCTACTGTACATCTAAGCCCTTCTATGTTTAAATTGACCAAGATAGAGTGCACAATGTAAATATAGGAGGAATAGGCACCATCAGCAAGAATGAAATCTCGGTTGTATGTTATGCATTGACAAAAGAAATTCCTTATCTACAATAGGACAGACACGTAGGTTAGTCAGCGGTGGTTTGATAGCCGTGGGCCACTTTGTCTATTTCCAACGGTTTTGATCTTCCTTTCCCCCAGAGTTTCTCTATAGAGCCTCATGCAACTGGTATTTATGCCGGATAACCCTCCTTAGCTAATACTGATCAAATACCGGGAGCGGCTTATTGGCTCTTGTCCTTGTTGTGGTAGTTGACGCTGTCATTCCAGCTGTTTGGAGCGAGTTAGCAACCTATTCATCGGGGGAAGCGCGCGGGCCTTGGATGACAGAACACGAAGGAGGGGGACGTACAATAGAGTCTTGTCACCGTCGCCCCAGGGGAAGTTCTTGGTGCGGATGTTCTGGTAGGGGTACTCGGTGCGCTCCTCTAGAGGGGGCATGTGCGACCAGTGCTCCCAATGCTCGGTCCACAGGTTGTAGGCGTTGACGCCGGCTAGGATAAGGCAGGGGATCACGGCACTATTTCGAGGAAGTAAAACCATACGTCAGCGTTATTATTCTATTATGCTCTTCCATTGTTCGTTATGATGCGCTCATTATTGGATGCGGGGTGTCAGGCGCAGATATGGCTTGAGTGTAGACTGGGTGGATTGAATTCGTTTGTTGTAGATTCGTATGAAGGCAGTCGAGGCAGTAAACTCGCGCTTGAGGGAAACCGGGTATGTTGCTTTCTCAGATAAACGAGGTCAGGGTTCGCTTACTAGATGGAGATCTTGCGCCAGAGCTCTAAGAGATTATTAGCAAAAGGACATACGGGACGAAGAGCCAATTAACGTCTTCAGAAAGCGGATAGGCAGCGCCGAAACTGTGTCACTGACCTGTAGTGCTGGCGGCATGCTCCTTGATGGCTTGTCGCTCCTTGACGAACTGGTTCTCGGTGGAGGCGAAACGGCGTTGGATGATCGATCGGACGACCGGAGAACGGAGCTGGGCAGTCAGACGCGGAGTCGCGCGCAGGATCTGTCGCTGGAAAACCATGGCGGATGTGGTGGGATTGGCGATGGTTAGGTTGGAGGGGAGATTGTTTTGGGTTGCCCAATTGAGGCTCTTTTGGTCGTAGTCAAAGTCGTTGAAGATGAGGTCAGGATTGGGGAGCTCAGGAGCTTAGCTCGGTTATTCCTCGGCCAGGCCCGGAATGAATCAGACCATCTACATCAGGTGGGATTGTAAGCCTTTGGTGGGGACCGATGATGTACGTAGCTACTTATTTAACAAGGTGGTCTATGCGCAAATAAATTGGGAGCGACACCAGTCACATGACTTCGGGTCAGTTTGGTGACGCATCGCAGCGTCGCGCCTGCCCATTATGGATTCACGAACGGGAGGTACGGATAGGAAGGATAGGAATCTATGGGTTTCAACCTGCAGCTGATTCAGCCAAATCCGCCTCGACTCTTATATGGAAACTTGACATCTCTTTGAGATTCCAGCAATTTATTGCATACTTTGCTGATGAAACGCACACCTCCGCCGTGTGGGTTTTTGAGGATGAGCTTTAGTGATGTCACGGGGTGATTAAGAGATGTGCTATCCTGAATTGATTTACTCTTCATAGATAGGTACCTACTCTATCCTCCCAATATGGGTCTACGCATAACATCATGGAATGGTAGGCAAGCTTCCATTAATTGTCCCTCCACATAGCTGCTAATCATGCGACTAACATGACATGAAGTGAATGGCATTCGGTACGTCCTCGCAGTGGTTAAGGCCTCTGTTTAGCGTTAGCGCTGGTACTAACGCTGCTGTTGCGCCTACCTCTAGCAACCCATTTGGGTACCAACCATGGAGGGAGAAGAAGAGCTTTGAAGTAGGCACCGAACACTTCTACACTACTTAATGCTAGGCTAACTTTACTTACAGGCTATGTTCGATATCTTGGAAGCAGACATAGTTGTCATGCAAGAAACCAAGATACAACGCAAGGACCTTCAGGATGATATGGTCTTAGTTCCTGGTTGGGATGTGTTCTTTAGTCTCCCACGGCATAAGAAAGGTATTTATAGATATATCGAGAACCCTGTTCCTGGTATCATATGGCTAATACAACCACGTAGGTTACGCTGGCGTCGCCATATATACTCGAAACTCGGCCTGTGCCCCCATTCGAGCAGAGGAGGGGATTATTGGCGTCCTGTGCCCACCCAACTCAACCACCCAGTTCAGGGACCTGCCTAAGGACCAGAAGATCGGTGGCTACCCTCAACCCGAACAACTTCACCTTCATGGAGACATTGATGAACTTACGCTTGATTCAGAGGGCCGTTGTGTGATACTGGAATTTACAGCCTTCGTTTTAATTGGTACATATAGCCCAGCTAACCGAGACGAATCCAGAGATGACTTCAGGCTCAGCTATATGGAAGCTTTAGATGTACGGGTTCGCAACCTTGTAGCTATGGGCAAGCGTGTAATTGTGACGGGTGATCTCAATGTGATCCGAGATATCATGGACACAGCGAACCTCCCGGAACGTTTGAGGAAAGAGAGCATGACGACGACTGACTTCTTCTCGGCGCCGTCTCGCCATGTCTTTAATCAGCTTCTTTTTGACGGGAATGTTGTTCTGGCAAAAGATGAATATAGGGAGAACCCTGTCTTATGGGATCTCTGTCGACTCTTCCATCCGACGCGAGAGGGTATGTTCACCTGCTGGGATACCAAGAAGAACACTCGCCCAGGGAACTTTGGCAGTCGGATAGACTACGTCCTATGCAGCGATGACATGAAAGATTGGATCGTTGACTCGAACATCCAAGAAGGCTTAATGGGCTCCGATCACTGCCCAGTGTTTGCCGTTCTCAACGATACTGTCCGGATCGACGGCGAGGAGGTCTCTATTAAGGACATCATGAATCCACCAGGAGTATTTAAGGATGGTATACGATTGAGAGATTGGTCAACGAAAGACTTGCTACCACTGTCCGCAAAGCTGATACCAGAGTTCGATCGCCGCCAAAACATTAAGGCTATGTTTTTCAAGAAACCTACCATTCCGAAGATTGTACCAATGATATCCCAGGACGCCGTGACGAGTCAAGTTAACGATTCAGAAAAGTCCGTAGAGTCAGGATCCAGCACAGGCACTGCGGAGTCAGGGTCTGCATATTCTACTATGCCAACTTCTTCACCGTCCAAGCCGCCGTCTAGTAGCCTCAAACGCACAACTTCGATGACCGCGCCTTCCAATAAACCCCAGAAAAAGGCAAGAGCCGGGCCAAGCAGAGAGTCTTCGATGAAGGGACAGAGCAACCTCATGGGATTTTTCAGACCTAAGCCTACGGATAGCGAGCTCAAAAAGTCCGAGGAGAAAAATTCGCCCTCGACGAGTGACTTTGATGGCATAGAGGATGTCGAATCTATCCAGGTTCCGAACGGACCTGAAACTCTAAAGACAGATATCGACGAGTCTAAACATGATCTAACTTGTGCGGACGACGAATACGTCTTTGACCCTATCCAGGCTAAAGAATCATGGTCGAAGCTTCTAGGCAAGCGTATTGTCCCCAAATGCGAGCATGGGGAGGATTGTATCAGTCTAGTGACAAAAAAGCCCGGAATGAATCGTGGTAAGTACTAGCTTCCTTTGTCTTTGTGGTCTTTCGTTTTCATCTTTTCCTTCCAGTGTCAGCTTCCTTACTAAGTGAACTTCTATAATTGCTAATGCAAAATTACAGGAAGGTCCTTCTTCATCTGTCCTCGGCCGCTCGGACCCTCTGGCGAAAAAGAGAAAGGGACACAGTGGCGTTGTGGGACATTCATCTGGAGCAGCGAATGGAAGCCTAATAGGCCTAGTTGAAGATCTCCATCAGCCGTAAAACTGTGTGCTATCATATTAAACACTCTTCTGGACAGATGCGCATGCCTGCACTGTGTAATCTGCCTTATTTTTCTCTCAGTAAGGCGAAACGGAGTAAACGCGACTTAGAAGCGTTCAACTTGCTTCAACGTACAACAGACAGATACCCATAGTTTTGCGTTGGATTTTAAGTCATATACAGCTTGTTTTTTTTAGAAGCTGATACGGCTGGTCGCATTTCCCTTGCGCTTGCAGGAGACGACCCAGAGGTTATTCACTGGCGTGATATATGTGACAGGACTTTCCACCACTCAGCATAAGTCGTGATCACGTCAATTCTATTGTTCTACGGACAATCCTGTGAGGACTACGCTTCATAATCTAGCGGATAGTTAGGCTATGTAATACTGTCCAGCCGGCATCGATGGGCCCAGAGCATGGTTATTGCTCCGCTTAGAATGAGGAGGCGACGAAGAAACTATAGGGAGCGACTTCTTGTGAAGTTGCGTCGTAGTATTGAACTGGGCTAGGGTGGTATTGGGGCCTCACTTAGAATCTCAGATACTACAATGACTGCATTCCATTTTATATGGTATAATCTAGGCATGATGCATAATTAATGATACATGTGCAGAAGTATGTGTGTTCATTCTTGGCTTATGCAGTACCAGGGTGGCTGCCTAGATAGGGACCGACATGACTCTAGCGAATCCCCTATCATGAGACGATGCATCGTTAGGACGTGGCAGTGAGGACCTGGCATCCTGTTACCCATGCGTCCGCCACCAAAGCATAATTGCGCACATCCCCCTCCGCTCCTTGCAAGAAAGCCTTAGTATCGACTCTTTTAATAGAAGAATAGGCAATTGAATCATACTGTAGACCTCAGTTCAGATGAATCCGACCATGTCGGAATCTCTCCTGGCGGAAGTCATTGGCTCCGGAACACATAACCCATCTAGCGAGATCCAAAATAACCCTCGCGTCTTTCTGGATGACATCTCTACTCAACAGCCATATGGCCTCCAAAACTTGCCGGACGAGACGCCTACCCCTCGCGGACCAGATATTCAAGCGCCCTCTGAAGACACCCTTATCCTTGATCGTTTGAAGAAGCTAGAAGCAGAGCTTGCCGAGGAGAGGCGGCTACACAATCAGACTCACCAGGAGCTTGATCAGTTCAAGAAGCTAGAGGCCGAGCTTGCCGAGGAGAAGCAGCTACATAGCCAGACATATCAGGAGCTGGAACGCAATCGACAAGCTCTCGCAGAGACACATAAGCGTTGGAAGGACACGGTTAAGGAATTCAACCAGTTCCAGGCCCAAACCCAGAAGTTCATTCAACTCGATGACCAGGTGCTTGTCCAAAAAGCATCCCAACTCCGATTCAACATTCGGAACACTGCTCTTAAGCATTTCGCTGAGGAGAGGATAGTACCGGACGGAAATGCGGCTCCCCGAATGTGAAGAGTACATCACATTTTTTCACCCTATCAGTACATATGAGTTTAAAAGGCTAGTCTACGAGCCGCATAAACGAAGCATGCTTGTGCAGGCTGCCTTGTGGGCGTATCTGACAACATCCATCCTCTCCCAATCCCGCTGGGCTGGAGATACAGTTTCCGGGGCCTTCCAGCAGTTCGGAGACAAGATAGGTCTGTAAACCACTCTCGCTATTCCTTAGGAAGATAAAATAAATGCTGACTGCCTGTTCCAGGCCCATTAGAAGATAGGATCTGGCCCAGAACACTTGACGAAGATCAAGTGGAGGAGGGGCGTAAGTATGCTACGTGGAAGGCCAGCACTACAGCTCTGCTCGTGCAGGCCATGGGCTTGGATCGGAACAATGGCCACGAGCTCCGGTTGCGCTTTGCCGAGGAAAAAGCGAAGAAAGTTTCCAGCTACCTTCGGTGCCTATCAGCCTCCAAAACTGAACACCTGGAGACTGCGATTCGAGATATCATCATGGAAGCACTGGAACTGGACCTGCTGATCAGTAGGCAGATAGCACACGTAGACTGGATCTCTGCAAGGCAAATGGAGGATACGTGGCATTTCAGACCGGACTTTATGGAACCGGACGGCAATGCGGACAGATACATGAACCTGGTGCTCGCCCCTGGGCTGGCGAAGAGCGGGAAGTCGGACGGCGAGGACTTTGGGACCACGGTGCTATTGCTGAAGATGCAAGTGTCGTGTGGGCCAGTTGATGTTCGCCAGCAGGGCACATCGCAGGGTACATCGGAGGGCACATCACAGGGCACACACACGCAGAAGGAGAGTTTTTGGGGTCGGAACATAATATCGTCGGGAAAGCATCGCCGTCATTGATCTTTCGGTACGGCTTTTAGCACTTAATACCATACGATTGGACTTGGCGAAGTGGAATATTACGATATCATGTGAACCCTTTCTAGAATTTCAAAATTGAGGATATTGATATGAGGCATAAGTGAGTTGCCAAGAGATATGTGAAAACAATCAAGCGGCAAGGCTGTAAAACGTACCCTAGTACTCCGATTGAATCAGCCTTAATTTGGCGCTTTGATTTTAGAAATATATGCATCTTAGCTACAGATAGGTAGTCACAAATACCGTGCCGGCGCTCCTATGTAACTCAGGCGACTTTAGTATTGAATGTACAATATGACGGCAAAATGTACAGAAAACCCAAATTTGGCATTGAGATGGATTTTATCAAAAACGGGGAAGAAATCGGAGGCGAGAGGCAAGTCTCTGTAGCGACTTGGGATAGATTAGCTGTACAAGAGGAGATACTGTAGACCCCTATTTGGGCTGCAAGTGGGAACACCTCTGATCTGATAGAAAATACTACGTAACGATGATGCCGCGCCGAAAATTTCTGAGTTTGAGTGAGGTGCGATAATATCACAACTGCCGAGTTTGAAATTGCAAGTAAATTATATAAATTATATCATGTAATTGAGTGATCCCGTTGTAAATATTTGTTGTCTAGTTTAATGGTCGGAGTAGCAAGTTGAAGACTTGCTTATTCATCACCACAGCCACCCACTGACACAGCCACTGACACAGCTACTATAAAAGTACCTACAGCGTTATACTGCAAGGAACAGAATCCACGACTGGGGATAAGATTGTCGCGTTCAACTATCAGCATCCCCGGCCTATTGGCAGAAATGGGATGGCGTCAGCTTCCGAGGAGATTTCTTGTCGGATGCACACGATTCTGGCATGCAGCAAGGGCTGTATCTGGGAGTCTTGTTTTCAGACTTAGAACGCTAGGATTGCCAGCCTACCAGTATGCAGCACTCAAAGACCCCTCCAAGGACATTCGGCTAGTCACAGTGCTGCCTGGTGGCCGTGGCGATGACATAAGGATTCGCATCCAACATGTAGCTTTGGAACCTAGGACACTCACTCGGTCGCTGCGACTGCCCATAGAGGAGATTCGGAGTACACTCGAGGAACCCTGGGTAGCGTATGAGACTATCGAGGGGCGCTGCCTCTTTCTATGCACGAAGGTTCACGGGGAGGGAGATCCAACATGGGATCACCCAAATCCCGATATTGACCGTTCTCAATATGAGCGAGTGGATGAAGCGTTGCGATCGCCGGCTAATGGTGTCACTTTTGATGCTCTGTCATACGTCTGGGGTAATTACTCGTGGTTCCGTCAGCGGGGAGCGTTGGTTGAGTATTCGAAGGCAAGTAACGTTTCTCCCACAGCTAACCTCTACTAGATGTTCCTTTGAGGACGCTAATCTCCTGTTATACCTATAGCGAGGAGAGCTGGGCTGGGCGCGAATTAGCATAGGTGAAAACCTGGATCATGCCCTGCGAAATCTCCGCCACCGAGATCGGCCTCGCGTCATGTGGATTGATGCCCTTTGTATCAACCAGTTGGACGAGAGCGAGCGCAATAAGCAGGTTACGCGTATGGCCGATATTTACTCCCAGGCCTCGCAAGTAACAGTGTGTCTCGGCCCTCCAGGAGAAGGGTCAGAGACTGCTATTGGGACGTTGAGTCACATTGGCGATCAGGTTGAGCTTCTCCAAGATGGAAGGTTCGCACGAAGCCCGGGCACAGACACCGGGTTTCACAGGCCGGATCTGCGGCTACCATTCAGCGACGAAGTGTGGGAGGCCATGAGTCACCTCGTGAACCGTCCATGGTTCAGGCGCCTGTGGGTTATCCAGGAAGTGTTGCTAGGGGACACGAGAGCCAAAATAACGTGTGGCCAGTCTGAGATTCCTTGGGCGAGGTTCTGTGCGGCAGTCGTTGCCATATATAGGAACGACTTCACCTCGGACACCCTACGCGGAGACATGGCCCGTGCCAATACTCTGTGCACTAGCCACCCCACCCAANGAGGCCGTAAAGTATACCTTCCTAATGAGCTCGTTTCACTTATGCTCGGACCCGCGGGACTCGGTGTATGGGACCCTCGGTCTCCTGCCCCCGGACCTAAGGCGCAGGATCAGCCCCGACTATTCTGCCACCCTTGTGGAAGTCTATGCGAACGGCACTCTCGCATATATCAACCAGACACGGCGGCTCGAGGTGCTAGACATAGCTGCAAGTGGACACCAGAACCCAGACTTTCCGTCCTGGGTTTTTGACCCCTATAGTTTCAGAAAAGGTCTGGGCATGTACATCGTGGTGGAGTGGCCGGGCCAGTTTTGCGCCCATTTCTCAGAATGCCATGTGAGACACGAGGCACCAGGGATTCTCCGCGTTCTGGGCCTCAAGGTGACGAAGGTGCTTAGCGTGAAGCCGCGGGCACCGGGAAGGGCGGAATGCAGCTCAGATGAAGACTGTCTAGAATCCTGCATCCAAACCGTCAGGAGCTGGGAGCCGGAAGATCTCTACGAGCGCACATATGCCGTTACAGGAGAGAGCCTCTTCGAGGCTTATGCTAGGACGCTGATATGTAATGATCTAAAGGATCGAACGCTCTCCGCGAGAGCCCCGAAAACGGAGAGATGGCTGGGCCAATACGACGTCAATGCCCTTTTCGGCGAATTTGCTCGAGGAGGCGAGATTACCTTGTCGGGTCTCACAACGATAGAAAGGCAACCGCTTGAAATGCTCACCGGTAGGAGGTTTATGGAGTGCGAGAACGATTATATTGGTATCGGTCCATTTGATGTCCGACCGGGTGAGTTTGCATGCACTGATTCCTCGCTTACTAAACTGTTCTAAATCAAGTAGGGGACTTGGTCTGCGTTCTGCTTGGCCACGAGAATCCAGTTGTGCTCAGGGAACAAGGAGATGGTACTCACAAGCTGGTTGGCATATGCTATCTACACGGCGTATCAGACGGCGTCTCTCTTCTTGGACCTTTGCCCACTCCCTGGAGAGTGCAGCGGAGGGTTGATAGCACGCAACAATTTATGATTTGTAAGTTCTATAACCCTGAAACGGATGTATTGTGTGATGAGGACCCAAGGTTAGACCCTTTAGGGGATGACTGGGAGAGGCTACCCGCTCGGGACCGAACTGCAGATGACCCTCAAATATTCCAAGAGTTTCGGAATAAGGCTACCGGACAGACCGTGAAGTCAGACCCTCGGCTTACACCGGAAGCGCTTAGAGCACGAGGACTAGGGCTTGAGGAATTTTCTATAGCTTAGTGATAGTATGTTCATAAGATCTAGGGATTCATGAATAACTAGCTTAGTCGATATAACGAAGGCCTCTAGGGGGCAGTGCAATGATACTAAGCTGCAGAGCTAGTAGAAGGAAGATAAGACGTTAAATTGGTCGTTCTAGATTTAAGCCTTCTGCTGCCCCTTTTACGATATCAGCCCATCGCAATTCATCTACCTCCATCACTGATTATTAATAAGACCCATGCACCACTGCTAAATGTAAGCATTCGGTTTGGTATTGATTCTCAGTTCTGAGAGTGAAGAAACGGCTACGTTTCGTATCATAGATAGCACTTCTAGAGGTTCGGTCGCATCCACGAGACAAATTAGGAAGACTGACTACTTTATCAAAATAGAGATCATCTGCATTCTATCTTTTGATAGCCATTGTGATGTCGATGCCATAGCTGGATTGCTGGTATAGCTTTGGTGGTATGGGCTAGTCGTATGTCCGGTCGCCGATGGGCTCATAATCGTCTCTGTCTAAGTCCTGCCAAGGTTATAACGCATGGATTTTCAGTATTCTAGATGGATATTCATAAAATAATCTTCGTCCTACTTCTTAAGACCGGGCTACGGCTAAGGGTGTGTGGTGATTATTGCGGGGGGCGAGCATTCAGGGGTATAAGGTTCTATGTAAGTGGTCAGCCTATAGGAGACTCAGTTAAGGGTCAAGCATTCGAACTTCCTTCGTCCCTCACAGTATACACAGCGTGAATCTTTTTTCCCCTTCATTAGATGAATAAGTTTAAGAGCGACTGTGACGACTCCGAGATGTGTTTGTGAATATTTTTAGTCTAAGACATAGAGATTGTATATTCGGCCCTATTTTCTCGGGCTTTCGGCTGCCCGTGGATAGGGGCGGAGAGTAAACTGGGAAATATGTATACGAGAATTGGTCTACAATGCTAGCAAGAAGCATAAATAGGAATACTCTATGAATAGGGACATCGAAGATTTGCTAAGCTTACATATGCTTATATAGAAAGAGCTCATAATTTTAATCCTACATAAACTTGTAAGTATACCATAAGACATCAACCGCTTTCCGTCATACTTTTCGTGTATTAGTCACCTGACCAAATGAATCTGCGTAGCTCTCACCGAGGCCTAGCTCATGAAGCCTATAGCGTCCCATGGATTTATGCATTGCAACGAATCCCATAGCATGCTCGTGCCAAGCTCGAGCATAAGGCTCCCTGCCGTAGAGGACGACTTGTATCCGACGGTGAGCGTCTACATTCTCTTGGATCACTTCTTTGAATACTGTGTAGATGTCCTTAGTCTCATAGCATGCTCTGCTATGTATATAATTATTCTCCTCTCCGTCTTTTTCTTCCTTGTAGAATCTATTTGCAAGAAATATTGATATTAGCTGAATTCGTGAATGCAGGCACTGGAAATGCTTACGATAGTATATCATTTGTAAATGATATATACTTATTCATGTCGGGTATTGCTTCCATATATGAGGATATATCGGGGTATAGTTCTTGCGGGAACGTCATCCACACATACGCTTCGGAAAGCCCGTCCTTATCTCGAAGATAATAAGGCCAATTTTTCCCTCCTGTGGTACGAGCCATCAGAGGTAGCTCCGAACCCTCAAGGGCATTTGCGTTTGTGAAATTGAGTGAGGAGGTGACAATGAAGTTTGCTACTATAGGGGAGTAATATTTGTAACTCAGGCGTAGGTAATCGGCCCAGGCTCGCGCCAGTGGTGAGGCCTGCCCTGAGCCGGTTTGAAAGCGGACCATGAAATCCTGCCATAGGTTTGGGTCTTTACAGGCTCCATCATCTACCAGGACCGCGAGCCACGTGTAGATACCAGTATAGACACGGATATCGAGTGGGTGACTGGGGTAGCAGAGCTAGGGGAGCGTTAGTGGTAAACCCAAGAGTGTGACATAAGTCCATCAGCTATACTTAAGATGATAAAGAAAACGGGGGAGACCTTAACTTACATGCGCGTAGTAGACTCCAACATTGAATGAGTACCAGGAGTGTGATCCCTCCGGATAAGGAATTCCAATCCTAATTGCCTGCTCATGCATCCCCCGTAGCAGACCGTCCAAATCATCACCTGTTATAGCTCCAGTATAGTTTATATCTGCGTCAAATTTGGCAATGAGTGGCCTTAAGAGACGCCCAATATCTGCTGTACTCCATGTGGTTGACTTGGGGGGTTTGGGTTCGATGTCTACGGGAACAGGTCGGAGTTGTGTCATAATCATTCTGTGAAATTATGTTGCAACGAAAACTACTGTGAGATTCGCTTTTGGCATGTTTCTGCCGACTTAAGACGTCTATTTATTCCTTCTGATCGGGAGCTCTGGGCTATCAGTGCCTAGCCAACATCTGCAAAGCTCGATGCCACTGCCACACTGCAAGTGCATAACCCGCTTCTCTAGAGTTCTTGTTGATTCGCTTACTGCACTTGGCGAATACCTTGCATCAACAGTTCTCGAAAGAATGCCGAATCCCATTGACCCGGAGAGATCCTTCTCCTACCTGGTAGACCTGTATAAGATAACTAGGATGTGCCTTATGCTGATGTCGTTGCATCCGTTCTGGCAGGTCCGATTACACGGATCCCGGGTACTACAGCCCCGTACCAGTACGCAACCTAGTAGGATACTATGCTGACACGCGACAGTCCCTGGCGAAGATGGTGATACGTAGACTAGAGAGAATAAACGATGTTACATTGCATTAGACATACTCTGCCATGGGGTTTTCCAGAGAGATCACGTAACAACACGGGGCAAACAGGAATTGAAATAGTGTAACTAACTAACTGACCTTTCTCTAGCCAGCGGGGTCAATAAAGGAGTGCAGGTGGTATTCCGGTAAACGCGATGCGGATAAGAGCGATCGATTTTATAGTGCCCGATTGATGGTTCTCTAGGCCATGCATAGAGTCAGGCCTACAAGACCCCTTGAGGATTGTGGGCATGTTTTGCAAACCTCCTGTACAGAATACTTACTGACACCATGGCTATGCTCATCTCGGGCAAACCAGGTCTGCCTGCTGGTAATCTAGGGACCGATCCTCACCACTCATTACCAACTGCGGTGTCAGCAACACCCGACAGGGAAAGATAGATCCTACATCGTTGAATACTGCTCCACCCATCCTATTTTGTAAGTAATAGATGGGTGTAATTATTATATCTTTTTAAACCTGAGGATGGGCGAGGGGACTGGATTAGGGTTGGTAGCACGAGTTAAGCTTAGGTAGGATCAGAGGCACGTATAGCTAAAGGTGAAAATGTGAAGATGTGAAGGGTCAACGTCGTAAGATGGTTTAATCCTTACCTCTGATCAAGTTCCTCAGCTATGACCCCAATGGATATGTAGGTAGTATGTAAAATGGAAGTCCTTGATGGGTATGGAATCCATCCCATAAATACTATACAGGTGGACCTCTTAGCGCAGGTGCCTGGCTTATTCCGAGAAAGCCGGTAAACGCTAAACCAAACATCGTATAGTGATTTCCGATACAGGGGCTATAGTGGAACCCGGCAGCGGGACTTTTCGACGTCAAAGAAGAAAGGAGTTCTTGGCTGGGACTTTGACAGTGTTGAAACACAGCGTGGTATGATTATTTAGAGTGTTCGTGGAACCTAGTCCATCGATATAGGGAATACTTGGCGCTGATCCTCGTGCGACGAAATGACAATACCTACATGATAGAACAATGAGCCAGAGGGAATACTTACAGATTGATACCTGTCCGGTCCGAAGTCTACTCCGACAAGAGGATGGCATCATACACTCGGCTAAAATAGCCGTCTACTCTACTATCTTCTGTTGTGCTAATCATTTACCATATTGAGAAAATATGCGCGGAACTTTTTATATGTTCAAGAGTCTTTGAGAGTCAGAGGTGGAGATATAATTACAGACTATAGATAGATTATGTGACAGGTTGTTTGTTAGGCTGCTTAGATTGCACTCGAAATAACGCTCTTGATCTACATGTGAGCACGGATGTCCTTTAGTGTGACAGGTAGTGGCTTGCGATCCCAGATAACAAATACATTCTGGTCCCGCCAGCTAGCATCCACTTCTGTCTGCATGTCAAAGTTGAAGATTAGCTTCGCAAGTAGAAGACGCATCTCATGCCAAGCCACTATCCCCGGAGTCAGTTGTTTCCTTCTTAAATCCGAATGAGAAGAAGAAATCTACTCACTATTCATGCCCAAACAGTTCCTTGTGCCCACAGAAAATGGCTGGTGCGACTCTCGGATATCGTCTTTGTAAGTTGGGTCCCCGAGCCAGCGCTCGGGTACGAACTCGTCAGGGTTTCTACACCAGCCGTGAGTATTTACCACTTTGAAAGCTGCAAATGGCCTAGGTCTCGGTTGTAAATAGGCACGGAGGAAAACTTACTTGAAATTGGCCGGAGAGCGGTATGTGGCAGTCTGGTGAACTGAGACGCGAGTTCCTGCTGGGAGCCATTTCCCCATCACAATATTACCGCCGTTTGCAATCTCACGTGGAATCGCCGAGGGAATGGAAGGATAGACGCGCAGGCCTTCACGAAGACCTACGATAGATAGCGGAAGATCAGCTTAGAGACTTATCGGGAAGGAAAGCCTACTCGCGTGCCTCGTTGCCCTAAGCAGGATGTAGGGGACAGGGAGTTAAAGATGATTATCACATACATGCATTCAGGTATTCCAAGTGGCTAAGAGCCTCAAGAGTCATTTCGTCGTTTGATTTGAACCTTCCGCGGATTTCTTCTGTCAAGATCTTCATCTTGTCGGGATTTTTGAGGAGGTAATAAGTTGTACCAGTCAATAGAGATGCTAATTCATTCGGTTAACAATTTCGAGCAACTATTAAAGTTCATTTCTGAATTGTTGTGCTAGCTTACCAGTAGTCTCTGTACCGGCAGTCATGAATAGCTCTGCGTTGTGTAAATCTCTCCAGATGTAAGAGTATTCGATCCCTCTACGAGATTCCACAGGTCGGGCTTGGTTGACCCGTCTTTGAGACGCTTATCAACGCGCGAGACGGTGTGATTGAAGTGATCGAGACGCATCTTTGCAACAGACTTTGGTTCTAACAAATCGAATAACTTTCTAGAAAGCGGGTAGAACTGAATCATTTGGACTGCTGGAAGAACCTAGTGGCACGCTGTTAGTGACTGCCATGCAACATATTCGGACCCCTATACTTACAATCAAGGTATTAAACACTGTTGCAACCCAATCGGAATATCTGTTTTCCGCGAGGAGACCGAGCGGCTCCCCAAAGGCAAATTCAGCCATTATGTCGAACGTAGTGTAGTTCAGCAGTTCGGCCATGTTGACAGTACCGTTCTCACGGCCTCTCGCTACCATCAAGTTTGCGTACTTCTGGAATAGGGGCTCTTGCGCTTTTAAGGCCTTCTCCGAGAAAGCCGATGAGAAAATACGTCGAACAATGGCATGGCGCTCTGGACTTGGCTCGGTGATCATGTTCGGTGTACCGTTGGCTGAAGGGGCATGAAAGCGAATTTCTTTCCCGTTTTCCTTTCCGCCCTTGGGGATAAGGCAAATATCTTTCCAGGCCTGGGCCTCAGTGTAACTAAGGTCATTTGGTGCGAATCTGACAGTAGGGCCATATTTTCTGTGTTGATTTAACATCCATTTTACTTGGTTGCCCTTCTATTGACCCAGTTGCCGTTAGCTTTCGCCGATTCAATTGTGATGACACTCTGAGTGCTTCTAGGCCCGATGACGACCGGAAACAAAGTTTGTGACCTCATGAAGACAACTGAAACGGGAATGTGATAACTCCGAGGGATCTTACAATACATGCAATCCAGTAAGGAATTCTGCTTAGCTTCTCGATGGTACCTCCGGGGAAGCTGCTAAGTGGGTGAAGATAAAGAGCGTAAATTGGGTAGGACACCAAATAGAGAACAACCAAACCCAGAATGATCTTGGAAACTGTGGTGCCGGGTGGCGTAGCGCCTTGGATATTTTCGAAGGAATCCTGTGTATAAGTCATGGCCAAAGCTCGAATCGCTTCACAACATACTGTAGCAACGAATTTGTAAGAAGATGGAGGGAAGTATGGGACCTTTTTCTTTTCGCCCCAATTACGGCGCATCAAAACCCCTAGAAATGGTGATCTAGGAAAGGCTAGGCATGCGTGTGTGTAGTAAGACTAGAAATTGGGCGTAAGCTACAAGAAGTGACAAAAGTACCCAGTCTTGAACCATGACCCATGCAGAGTTACTGCACGTTGGTTGCATCCACGTCTATGACCCTGGTTTCGAACCGTTCCCCAGCTTTCCACCCACGCCATGCATGAAGAACCAACAGTCTAGAAAATTGTCATAATCGAACCAGTCAAGTGCCACAAAATCTAATACCCTGGAGCCCTGGGGTCTGGAGACAGCCGATTCGCCAGTCCAAGTAACAAGAAAAATGAGGCTCGGTACAATACCTTGTCATATACCGGGAAGTCCGTCCCAGTAATGCAGAGCTTTCGAAGATCATCCCAACCCTCGTCGGCCGTCATACTGCTCATGATCTCCTCCTGTGTGTAACCCTCCCAGAAGTGGGGATTGTTCTGCTGGGCCTTGCGGGAGCGGTAGATCTCCTGGGC
>JAPESX010000557.1:0-16769 GCA_029590615.1 Nemania bipapillata | reverse complement strand
CAACTTCATACAGTTCCCCCTGCCGGTGGGAGGCAATGGCGCGGGAGCCATAGATCCGAGCCGGCCCAACTCGCACGCAGGTGCCTTGGGCCTCGGTCTCCAGTCGGCTTCGGCCTTGACTCTGCTGTTCACCTTCTTGGCCTATGTTATCCCCATCTTCGGTGCGTGGTGGGCAGACACCAAGGTTGGTCGATTTTCAGCCATCCTTGTTGGTGTGTTGATTGGCGGAGTTGCACATGTTATCATGAGGTAAGCTCTCGTCACCGTCTCTTTGCGTGTTGTTTCGGTTCTGTGGTGTAAAGAGTGGGATAGCGGGGTCTCCCCCACAGCTGTATACATAGTAAAGAGTATAATTAATGCTCGAATAATTGCTTGTATACAGCTGTGTATGTGGTCCCCGTTATCCCACTTGGTCACGGAGCCAGAGCAGTACGTGCGACAGAGGAAACGCATTCGTCGAGAGAACGTAGACTAATAGTGTGCAGTACGTTGAGAAGATCCTTCGAAACTGTCGTGTTCAGACAACTGATATCTAGGAATTAGTTGGAGGCGCTGCTCCTGCGGTTCTCCAGGCTGGCCATGGCGCGGCCCCTTTCCTTATTAGCTTCTTCCTCCTGGCGATTGGAGCCGGTATCTTTAAACCGAACGTGGCTCCTACTCTTATCGACCAGTACCAGTACCAGCGCGAGTATACGAAGGTGCTTAAGTCCGGCGAGAAGGTCCTCGTTGATCCGGAGACCACTATTAGCCATATCCTACTCATCTTCTACGCCTTCGTGAATGTCGGCGCTTTCTTCTCAATCGCTGTCGTCTATATTGAGAAGTATCGTGGATTCTGGCTGGCCTTTTTAGCACCTGGCATTGTCTACTTCCTTTTGCCACTTCTGCTCGCTGTTCGTAAGTATATACCATTCCGGGTGTTACTAGTTGATGTTCGCAATTTGTCATGTAAGTCAAACGTTAGAAACGTAATAACTGACTACGGCGAATCGTAGTGTATAGCCGTCTGATTAAGAAGCCGCCCATCGGTTCGGACTTGACCCGCTTCACTAAAATCACCATCGCGGCCCTGAAGAAGAGCAAGGGAAACATCTTCTCGAAGAAGCTGTGGGACAATGTCAGGCCCTCTACTCTTGCCGAGTACGGTACCGTCGTCAACTACTCGGAGAAGGACGTCAGCGATGCGCAGCGTACGTGGGAGGCCGTCCAGATCTTCCTCTACATCCCCATCTGGAACTTGAACGACGGCGGCGTGGGTTCCGTGGGGAGCAACCAGGGAGCAGCCATGACGAGCAACGGCGCGCCGAACGATCTCCTGAACAACTTCAACCCGCTGACCATTATCGTGGTATCGCCTATCATGGGCGAAATTGTGTACCCCTTCCTCCGACGTAAGGGCATCAAGTTCGGGCGTATTGACCGCATGCTGTTTGGCTTCTTCCTCGCTATCCTCTCCGGTGTCATCGGTGCCATCGTCCAATACCGTGTATACGAAACCAGCCCATGGTGAGTAGTGCATATATGTAACTTTCTTGGTGATGAGGTTCATATGCTGACTCTTCTATAGTGGATACCAAGCTAGCACTTGCGACGATGTCTCGCCTATCAGCATTTGGTGGCAGATCCCTAACGTCGCGCTTGGAGCCATTTCCGAAATCTTCGTCAATGTGACTGCGTATGAGCTTGCCTACGCTCGAGCTCCGGAGAACATGAGAGCCACCGTGATTGCCCTCTTCCTATTCATGACCGCCTTGTCGAGCGCACTGGGTGAGATCTTGGTCCCGGCCATTGTCGACCCTACCCTCATCTGGGCCTGGGCCGCACCCGCTATTGCTCTCTTCGTTCAGACCGTCCTCTTCTGGTGGAGGCACCGACACGTCAACGACGAGGTGTTCATGACGTATAAGGAGGACTTCGAGTCCGTGAACGCGGACAAGAAGGTTGAGGAAACGAGCGCAGGAGAAACGAAAGCTGACGAGAAGAAGGAGGGGCAGGAAAACCCATAATCCGCCCAGACAAATAGCGTCTGGGCGAGCACGCTATCAGCTTGGATGAGGTCTTCTCAAATGAACCAAGAACCAAGGCTGGTGATAAGGGAAAACTAGCCCGCATGGGTATGTGTCGTTTGGTCGTGCTCGTTGATTTATATGAGAGTTGTGTTAGTCTAGTAGCGACAAACCCTCACCGGCTTAGCATCACAACATTTAGGAACCATAATCAACGGCTCACCCTCCACTTAGTGTGTTTGAAATGGGTCTTCATACTACTTAGTGCGACCCCATGAGCCCTAGACCTATAAGACTTCTTCAATTGGATCATAATTCTTTTCTAGAAGTAGTGTTTCGAGAGCTTGGTGTCCGCACATCGGGAAGGGAAAATTAACACCACGATATCACCCAAGTGAAATTCTTTCACTAGGCAGAAGCAGAGATAACTAGCGCCTGCATAGGTAAGGACTTCGACTCTATATATAATACGTAAGTCCTAGAGAAGATTGACTGTCCAATGAGTCACTGCTGGGATTTGTGGTTAGCGCTCCCAACCCATGCAAGTACCCAATATTAAGTGTATATTAGCCCCAGGAATTATAGCATCTCTCGAAGTCGCAATCAAGGAATTCTAAAGAATTATTATATAGAGGCTTAGTAAAAATACGGGGAGGTTGATAGGCAGCAATATAAGCTAAATAGAACAATGCTCCTTGGGCTAGACTACAGCAGATAGTTGATGCCTATATATTATCTAGGCCACCGCCAAGTCAGCAATGGTAGCTTACCATTAGAACCCGGGTATAGACCGGGCTTACCTTAAAGTGCAATAATTGGTCCAATCCGCAACGTGCTTTCGCACACTTGCCAAGGCCTTATGAGGCTGTTGGTTAGCCACCTACATACGCGCCCACTCACCTGTATATGGCCATTGGAGGGAAAGAAGAGCATAAACATGTAGGCTCCTGCAGAGAGATCCAACGGGTCTAAGAACTCCCAGAATGCATAGACTGTAGCCTAAAAACATTAGGTATAATAAACAGGACTAGTTTTCCTAACTAGAAAAAAGGAGAACTATAGACCTTGTAAGACCCAAAAGACTTAGTAGCTGAATTGACAACATTCTAAGCCCTATACTATATAGTATAGCCCTTGTCACATGCAAGTATACGACTGTTGCAGACGCATAACTAGTCTGCTCCGCTACAGTATGGGTCAGGCTTCTAAAGGTGGGAATAGATTATCCTTAAGGAATAAAGTCGTGTTAGTATGATCGCCCCATTGTCCGGCGATCGGCCTATGTCCCCCAGGTATAAAAGCATGCCTTCATATGCATACTCTTGCTCCCCTCTTCGCTCCTCCTCTTCCTACCGAGCAATTATAAGCATATTTTCATCCCGAAGTTATTCTAAGAGAATATGGAAATTCGCGATATCCTCTACATACTACTTTCGTACTTCGTAATATAGAAGCGTCACTGCCCATGGTGAAGGATGAGAGGAACGAGTAGCGAGAAATCTAATTTGGGGGATAAGGAAGGGCAATTAAGGGTGTCTGTAAAAGCCTTGGCCACGGCATCTTCGCCTTGTTTAGATTATAGCATGTTATTGAAGCCGAGCATGATTAGGCTAGTATTAATTCAGCTAATAACTCTCTATGGTCTTCTTAAAGCCCATGGGTTCTCCCTCCTTCTCGGTCAGGGCCGTATTTATTCCCAAATCCTAGTTAGGCTTCAGTCTATATAATCTGTCAGATCAGGTCTGTTGATTCCGCTGCAAGGTGCTGACAGGCTTTGTGACCTTCCTCCAACAACCTTATACAGTTGGATCAGGTCTTCAAGTTAGGCAGCCGGAGGGCCTATGGATTAGGCTTGGCAGTCTAGACCGTGTGGTACTAGGTAGATAAGATGTTCCAATAGGAGGGTATGCTTTCACAGCCACGTTTGACGCTGACTTCACGCAACACAAAGTACCCTTTGCGTATACAGAGAGGTCTTCTTGCTTCGCTTGCACAACCAACAAAGTAAATACAACGGGTATGTGCTCCAATGTTATGTCTTATACTATGGTCGTCCCTCCTCGCGGTTAAGTGGCAAAACGTTTATACTTAAGATGAATATTGGGTGGCTTTCATCATCCATATGTTCTCTGAGTTCAGCCGTGAGAGATATAGAGTCTTCCGCCCGTTGTCCCTGCAGGTATTTTGTTGCCTTTGATGAGGCATTGTGATGGCCAAGAAAGTGCAGTCTTAAATAGTCCGCTACCACAAAATCTGCCCTCTCGTTACAATTTTTCAAAAAGTGTTCGACTTCCTCCCACGAAGGGTCTTCCGGTTGCCAAACTGCGCAAACAGGATCACCCATAGTAGAGCAGGCGACGATCACAGGCCAGCGAGTCCGGTCGGGGAAACGAATTTCGCATTGGATATATGCATTTATTCCGCGGCCTTGATGCAGGAAGCATAAATGGTTCTCGAGCCAAAGGCCCTCTGGCGCCATGGCGTTTAATCGGATGGCCCCAGGCCAAGTTAGAGGTTTGTTCAATTCAACTCTTATACCCCGCTCGAATCGCCGTTCTATTTCAAGGGATTCGGAAGTATCCGCCGTCTTCCTTATGTGTATCAAGCCCGGTGGGCACCGTAGACGTCCCTGCCGTTCGGCTATAAAAAGGCTATCCGGTCTTGCGCGGACGAAGCCGTTATTTGTTTTCGTCAAGTATACCCCAATCCACCCTTGAGAAGTGTATATGGGCCAATCATCACGATACGAAAACCCTAGATTCAGTATTAAATTATCGCTAGAACTTGGAACATCGACCAACGCGGTTTCAATTCGAAGACCCCTATTCGTGAGAGCGAAATCGGTTGGAATAATCGCACCCTTAATTCGGTGCTTTATTTCACGGCAGTTAGAGAACTCTGCTACTGACTTGGCTAAAATTCCTCGGTATTTTTGGGATGAGTCTGCTTGCTGCCATGCAAATAAAGACAAATCACACAATTCCTTTGCAATCTCCTCCTGTAGTCGCATAAAGGCTTTGCGGCCCTCTCCATAAATTAGGGGCATATTGACATCGAATATGCCTAGAAGACAATAGGCCATGTCCTCTACTCTGGTCGTCTGACGCTGGGAAGCCCATGACATACGTCGTGCCACTGGGATCGATCTCAGGCCGCTTGAATCCTCCAGTACGGCTTCGTCCACCCCTGTCTCTTTGACCAGGAGAGACTTCCAATCAGACTTGGAGCCTCTAAAAGTCCAGGTCGAGTCATAAAATAACACCTTCGGAGGCGCAATCAATTCCTGCAGTGTCCATCCTCGTGTCAACCACCGACAGCGAGGAAATTGGCTCTCAAAGTGGGCGGCGAGGTTGACAGAGTCAGGGGCACCAGGGAGGTCGGAGATAAGCGCTATGCAGAAAGCGGAGTTCTGGTAGTACGTGAACATGGAATTGATGGCTTCTGAGAGCTCTGCGCTGGAAGACTTGTTGATGCAGCAAGTGTCAACCCATGCATAGGGCACACCACGTTCAGAGGCGATTCTACATGTGTTTGCGATTTTGCCGAACCCGCTCCGTCCCAGAGATGCCGGGGTGTGGTTACGGAATTCATCGAAGGAAAGCTCGTCCTCTCCCCAGGTGTGGGATAAGACAGCATAAGATCCCTTGTCAGCCTCTGTGACGAATTTCAGCGTTAATGTGGCTGTTTCAATAAGCCACATAGTTGTGCTACCTGGAGTGATGGCTTAGATAATTAAGCGCAAGAATGGGTTTCGGTCTCGGTATTCCTCTTCATTGAGAATTAGAGGTACGAGATCAGGTGTGATACGGATGCGCAGTCTGCTTACAGACCTAGTCTACGGCATTGCCAAGCCTCATTAAAATAGCCAACTATATGAGTGGATTTGTGAAGGAAACGTATGCAAAAAGTCTTTCCGACGCCCCTCCTCCTGAAAAAAATGACGAATTCATATTTTCATGATGGGTATGAATGATGGATTTCATCCCACAGTAGACCTTTTTTTATTATTAAAAAAGGTCCTTAAGATCGAATTAGGCTGGAGTCTGCCCCCAGGTATCTAGGTAGGTCTCTGGATAGGGGTAGCTATGTTCTGTTAGGGCATGTACTTAGGTCTAGATAGTAGGTACCTAGGTCAAGTGAAAAACGCCACACCCGACGGATGAATGTGGCTGTGCACCTCACTCTGACTATCCACTATCTAACCACTAACGTAAAATTGTGCTACAACTACAACGATGTTCAACAATCGGTTGTCTATGTAAACGTTAACAGCCCAAACAACGCCATTATGAGATCCAAATCTCCTATTTCATCTACGACCAGAAATAGGGTGTGATGCGTTCATTCGAAGTATGCATTCGGTGAGATCTGCGCGGCTGGCAACAGACGCCTCAGCGCGCCTCAAACCCCGATTGCGTGTCACTGCCACCAGTCCATTGCAGAGTCAGGGTCGGAGTCAGGGTCGGAGTCGGGGTCAGGATCGGAGTCAGGGGCAGAGTCGGAGTCAGGAGCAGAGTCGGGTTCAGAGTCAGGATCAGGGTCAGGGTCAGGGTCAGGGTCCCTCATCCGCCTTCCGCATCCTTGATCTTCGCAGAATGAAGCGGCAGCCCAGATGGGTATCATCCTCGTGGGCAAGTTCGAGGCTGGAAGACACACTAGCTCGGAGCCAGAAGCTACACGAGGAAATAGAGGACTTTCTCTCTCCCCTCCTCAAACATCAGCGATTCTCCCGTACCATGACACGCCACTACGTTGAGAACGTGATGCGTATCGACAGATGGATTGAGTACCTAAGACGCATCGACAGATGGATAACGAGGACTGAGCGTCACATGGACAGCCTCATCGCCAGCCAACGCAATTACTTGGAATTACGTGCAACACAGCTACTACTTAAGGTCATTTGGAGCACGCCGAAGATGCCCCTTCGGGAAAGTGTATCCCGGGATATTCTCTATATAACGCGTGCGCCGACAGCAAAGGGAAAAGGGGAGCTGGAGAAGGATCTACTATGGGTAGAAACACGCAACCTTCTCGTTCAGCACATCGACAAAGCCCGACGCCAAATCATTAGCATCTATGTGTTAGATCCCCGGTGGGATCAGTCTCAGCCCCATATTCCCGGCTCTTTCTTCCGTTGGCGGCTAGCGTACCTTGATCGAGCCCTTGACCTATTAATAGAGGGCGATTATTTGTTCATGGTCACGTGCTTCAGAGAGAGAGCGAAGGCATCAGCAGATCTAGTAAATGAGGTTGTGCTGGCCCTTGGGCGACTAGAGCTTATCGATGAACGCATTTGGCTGGCGTCGCATCTGAGAAGCTCAAGTGAATATGTATCTGAATTGGACGCCGAGTTATCTTGGATAAGGCTACATCTCGAGGAGATGGATTCGTGGGGTGCCCTCACAATCGTGCCCCCCTCAAGAACAGAAAACCTTCCTAATGAATGGTATGATCGATTATTCGGCTAGCCAATTCAGATGTCTCAGCTCTCGAGGCTGAGAGATTATTCACATTTGAAACCATTCTGCCGGATGCCTATAACCGTTTCCGGATCTCATGTCTACTGGTGAGCTTGACCTCTAGTCAAACACTTGGCGGCCGCTGGGTTTGGAAGCACAAACCCCGCACCACGAGCAAGCTCTCCAACTGCTGCATTACCCGCTTATCATAGCCATGTGAAAATAGCACGGTAGCAGGCAGCAGGCAGTGTGAGGCTACCTATCTACGAGCTTGCGTATGAGCGCCTAGCCGTGCTGTAGTTCTCATGCGAGCACAAAACGCTCATGCTTACGCACTTCGTCGCGCATGAGCTGATCGCATTTTCATACTACGCCTGATCGGTCTAAAGGTTCCGGGTCCAATCAACTCGCGGCCTACGCTGAGATTGGCGTTGTATGTTGGTTGGGGGACACTGTTCTCTAGGTATTCGGATATGCCTAGCTTGAAAGAGAGAATCCAGTCGGTATGGGAAAGGGGGGTTTTGGGGAGCATGAGCTCTGATGAGGCGAACTTGCATATAGTTTCACTCCTATTACGTGCGGCGAAGTGCATCTACAATAGAGTCAAGGCGTCTAAGAGATGAACATCGTGGTTGGTCGTAATACGATGCGCCCACGGGTTAAAAAAACATGATCGTGCCGCCAAGCGGCCTCACCCATAGTAAGCATTTATCTACTAGCCCAAGATGATCATGACGTCGAGATAGATGTCCCTAAGATCGTCTGTGAAAACAAGACCGGAAAACCCTCTTTTTACACCGGTGATGATATGTTCATGGGATATTTAGACAGTTCCTAATCTAGTCATCGTGTCGTCAGTTCACTGAGACTGCATGTGAAGCAATAGATCGGGTTTCAGATACAAGAACGAGGAACAGCTAGGCTAGCGCGTACTAGTGGCCCAAAGAGAATTAAGCTCATTAAAGAAAGAGTATTTGCAATACCCAATAGTGAAGCGCCACAATGTTATATTAATATAAACCAACTGAGCTCTTCAAAAGCGGCGACATAGATTCCCAAGCTTTATCGCCTTATTTAGCACCAGAAGCGGGTTTCTCGCAGGTGGTTCTTCGTCCTCTGTTATCCTGCTTTCCTCATGGTCTGAAGCCCGTGATTTGAGATCCCGTTTCTGCACTCCGAGCCCCCTTGCAACAACCCTGAACTCTCCCGCATCCTATATTAGTCACAAAGTCGGTCTATGCGGCGCCTTGCCGTTGTAGACACCCGCACTTCCCGACCTCTCCCATTCATATCTTTATCTGTGTGAGATTCTAATCGATGATTATTTGAGGGATGTGCAGTTCGGGATATGAATAATGGCGATACAAGCATTTCCAGCATAATTCAGTTCCCCCAATTATTAGAGCGCAGTTCTCGTTCCTCTGTTGAATGAGGATTGATGAAACCGCGAGACGCGCCACCCAATTTGATCTTGCTCGGAATATTCCAGTCGAAGGCGGTAGATCTAGCAGTTCTTCCCAGTCATCTAGGCTGATTATTTCCTTCATCATAGATGTTCCCTCGCTGTCGTCGGGGTCGCATTCGCCTCTGCAGTCCGTTTCAAAGACATCGAGTGGAGACTTTTCAAGCCCAAGAACGTCAATATCGCTAACCCATTTCCCGTTATGCATCACGGAGAGAACGGACTCTAGCAGAAAAATTTCTTGATCAATTTCCCCTGTACACTCCCAGTCTAACGGCATCTTCCACTCAGTGAAGGATAGGTGGAGCGAGACTCCTTGAAACTTGTCTTCTCGTCTGCCATCGTAGAGTTTATGCTCTACACTTGTAGGATCGTATGCCGTGGCGCGAATCCTGGGATCCAGGGGTGATACAAGTAGCACAAGCCCTGCTTGGCCAATGCTACCAACCAGATGGCGAACTTGTGGCCCCAACGATGATTCCGAGGATGGATCGCGTAACATTATACCCGCCACAAAAATCGAATCTTCTGTGCAAAGAGCAACCGCATCGGCCAAATGCTCTGTTCTAAGGTTGAATCGCCCAGATTCGAACATTGCAATGCATCCGAATGCTTGCGCTCTTGTCATCCCCTGAAACCAGCTTACGCTAGATGTTCTTGCGATTGTATCAGGATACTGCTGGTCATTCAGCTCCGTATCTCTAAATTGTTTTGGGGTCCAGTTAGATTTGTATAAAGGAAGATCAACAATGCGAAGAGACACGGTGGCTCCGGGTAACTGGTCATACACCAGGGTTGCCATCTGCAGAACCATCACTGACTGCATCCAAGACTCGGATGGTAGGTTGTATTGGATCATTAGCGTGTTCTCAGCGTCCCCGAAACTTCCAGTTGTGATATTGACGTAGTCGAGGTGCGGTGTAGCGCTACTAGATCACTTTCTCTTAAGCGGCCGAATCCTCATTGGTGGGGAAGGCTGGGAGAATCAGAACTCGACTTTTGCTTGGTTGTCGAAAATCACTTACCAAAATTATACTTCGCAGGTAGCCAATGATAGCAACAGCGAACTTGGGCTCCTTCAGAACCGCCAGTGAGTCTTGAAGAGGCCCTACATGACTTGCATTAGTCAAAACCTTTTGGTTGAACGACTCTTCGTAGTTTTTTTCCTTGACCCAGATAAAATATCCGCGTGTCTGTTTGTCTTCTTTGCGGATTTGTGCGGGAATTTGAACGTATCGAATTTCGAAAGTGACCTCTTGCTCCGTATCAAGAAGGGCTGGCGGCGGATTGGGCCACCGCATGATGGCTCCTGATTTTGTCTGGACCATCGGAGGGGTGTGAGGTGTGAAAGCCCTGTCCAAGATTATTTCACAGCTTTCACCCGTGCTTTCGATAGCAGCACGCCTCTCTTCTAAAGAATTGCGATAACCCGCTGTCAAAGGTTGGTGATTCCGAAAATGTATCCATCGGTGATTTAGAATGACACCTTCCTCTTCTTGTCCGCGTATTCGGCTAACATGTGCGGTAGCCCATTCACAGTACACTTGATGTTGCACTTGTCGTGTGAATGATACAAGAACTTGCTTCGCGGTGTGGCTCATCGAAGATAAAATGTTTCGCAAGTAGATAAAACCTTTCGTTATGGGATCGTCTACTTCTAGGGCTCTCAATATACTTGGATTCCGAAGCCCAAAGTATGGTATATGAGTACCGTGGTTCTCTCCGAAAAGGCGGCAGGCACGGCGCCACCCAAATTTGATAAGCTGTAACCCTACACTCCGATTATTCTCGTTGGCCTCGAGAAATCTTTTCGCGGCATTAGAAAACGAGGCAATCCAAGCCATCTCTGTAAAGCTTTCACTCTTTGCTAGTGAAATTAGTTCATGAAGGGAACCAAGCCAGTCAATAGCCTCTTGGATTTCCGAGGCCCGCAAGTCCCACGTTCGAAAAAGCGAGCCCAGGGCCACTAACCAAAACTGCGAAATATTGACGCGGGATAGATCTTCGTTACTCCGGACCGCTACTGGGTCCCCGTAATGGCGGAGGTGTGAGAGGGCCAAAGACCATCGGATATTCGTGCTTCCTTTTTCAGTTACATATTCGAGCCCGAGACTTAGGACAGCGGAGGAAGGGAAAAGCGAGTCTTTGAAATCCACGTTTGTCGCCGTTTTATGGAAAACAAGCAGGTTGGGGTAGAGATGCCATGATGAGATCGCCAACAGTATCGCACGGTCATTAGCTTGCTGTGGAAGATTCTGTAGTAGATTATTAAGAACTTGCATGGATTTAACCCATGTGACAATAACTTTAGAATATGTCGACCCGGATGACGTATAGGGTAGGTTAATGTTTTCAACAATAAGCGTGAATTGATGCTTTTCCCATGTTTTGGATTCGTCCGCCCTTCTCAACCAAGCACGAGCGCTCGTGTCCCAAGTTGCTAGCTCTGTACGACTGATAGTTTGTTTGGAAGCCAGATATGTATGTGGGTGTATCATTTTGTTGTCTTTGACGAGTTTCTCAACCTCCTGCTTCCGCTCTTGCACTATCTCAAACCAGATAGATGTGGCTGTTTTGGAATCAAATGCGCGTGCTAACATGCATGCCAAAAGATGAATAGCAATGGATGCGTCACTTGAAGTTGCCGCCGCCCATATCGATGTGCAGTCGGCACCTACGAATGATTGAAATGGACCATCATTTGTGGTACCTTGTGGGTTGATATTCGGTTGTGCCAGTATATCAGTTACCCGACGACCATAGGTTTTGTAGAGAGTCGGCGTGTCTGGAAGCATCTCCTGAAACAAGAAGCCCAGTGTACACGCAGTTCTGTGAATTTGGCCGCTTTCTGCTTCCTCCCGTCGTTTCATACTTAGTGCCGTGCCGACAGAAACATATTCTGGTTTTGTCTCACAACGGAAGAGAGAGAAGTCGAGATTCAGATGGACGAGGGCTGCCGTATTTTCATTCGTAAACGAAGCAACAGAAGCTTTGATGTTCCCAATGGTCGCCATATTGAATTTCGTTCAAACGTCAATCTACGATGGAGTCTTGTATTGTTCTTGAGAGGCGGTCAAGAGTTGTCAAGGAGGAAGTAGCGCACTCCAAAAGCCCCGATGCCAGCGTAGCAGTAGAATTCCGCAATCGCACATAGATTAGGAGGAATTTCCCCCCATGCCACCATGCCAAATGAAATCTCTCCCAATAAACATATAGAAGCAGGCTGTACTACACAGCCACGTTGTCAGAGGGCTGAGTGATCTTCAGCTGAACCTTTCGGGGGCTGAGCAGACCCTGTGCCTATTGTGCTGTGGTTTATCAGTGTGTGCTGTATTGGGGAATGGATGGGGTATGCTTCAAGGCTAGCGAAGTGAGATTCTACTATACTGACGTGGAAGGCGAGTGGTCAATGATCTATTGTTGGCAAATGGCCTCGGTTCCTACCTCCTACTTTGGGTATATATATGTATTCTTAACATATTAAAAAGTTTAAAAAATATATGCTCTGTTTAAAATATACTTATTAAAGGTGTATTAGGGTTTTGGGGGTAGCAGGTTTGGTATGTCATTTTCAGCAGGCCAAGTCTAAACACGTGAACTTTGGGTGGGGTTTTTGGTAAGATATATTCTCATCGCTTCCAATTTCTTTTATTATATCGTACACATTTTAATTAGCAGCACATAAAAGTTAATTAACAGTCATTTATTCTTAAGAGAAGCATTGACTAGATAGAGAAGAGGGGAGTAGATATGTGATGGATAAATGAAACAACAGGCTAAATGACAACTGTAGGATTTCGGCAGTCCATGGAATTATATTTCATACACAGTCGTTAATATAGTTGTATTTAAAGAGAGTTATGTTAGATGACAAAATCATAATACAGCATGATGTCTAAGACACCATTAACTTTGATTCCCAGTATTCCCAGAGAGGTAGGCCTGGCAGTATGCAGTCTGTCATAAATTCATACGACCTTCATTTTTGTCCTAGTTTATGGACAGTGTCTCCATCCTGGGTACCTGTTCTTCATTTCCCTTCTGTAGTGACTCATTCTTGGACGCTTCGGGCCATGCCTCGGTCCACGTTCCGGTCCACGCTCCGGATCCTGTAATTAGGTCATCAATATTGGTGATCGTCGTCCTAGTATTTCCATCAGCGCCTTCTTTCTTGTTCCGGTCTTTGATGCAGACGTCTTCAGTATAGAAGTCATTAGTGTAGAAGTAGTCAAGAAAGGAGTCGTCCATGTAGCTTCCAGGGATGGAGAGGTCTCCACTGAAGCCTACAATGTCGAGGCTATAACCAATGCTGCAGGTGGTGCTCGTGGCTTTTTCGCTTTGCTGAGACGCGCCTATCAAGAGTCAGTATACTTCTTGAGCTAATTGCATGCCTAGTTAGTCTCCTTACGAACCATTTGGAAGTTCCGCCATCTCAGGACTCCAGGGTGAATCACTTGTCCCTCTGTATATTTTCAGCAACTGTTGAATGTCAAGTGCATTGTCCTGAGACATATTGAGGCTACAACGTTCACGTTTTTTGTTACTGTTTATTGCTGGTGGTGGATGACTTTGTAATAATGGGATGGGTTTGGTTAGCCACGGTCGCGGTTGGGCATCCGTCTGTTATTTATGACACGGAGTGAAACGCCCACAAGTGACGTGTAAGATTGGGGGCGCTCTCCCTTGCATTAGGAGTGTATGTCGCCACAGTGATAGGGCGGCCTGATAAGTCAGAATTTCTCATAACCTAACACCGCATGAGTTCTAGTGTACACAGGTTATACGAATCATATTACCCTCACCCGGTTTGAAACAGCTGATTTTAGGGTGCACCCGATCCGACCAGCGTGACGTTAGCCGCAACGCAAACATATCTGGCTTGGCCAGATGTATTCAACCAAGGCTGTGTCACAAATTTTATTCCCAGGGTAGCTGAAAATGGTATCAGTTATTGTGCACCCTAAGTAACACCTATTTGCTTGTGCATAGTGCTGGTTATCGCCTACATACATAGCTTATTAAATAGTAGGGGCACATAACACAGAATAGGGGTCTAATAACAAAATTCCGCCTAGGTCGGGTGGCTCACAAAAGCTAGGGACTAAAGCAAAAATATCAATTGTAAGAATGATAAGGTAGAGGCAGAAGCGTTATAGAACAAAATTTCACGGTTGTCATTAAGAGAGGTAGTATGATACTTCTATGCACTTGCAGCGGCAACATTCCTGACATAATGTCTTACTAGAGCTACTTTTCGATTGCCCTGAAAAATCCAGTCATAAATGTTTGTTGTTTCAGTGGATTCTTTAACACCAATTTACTCCCATATTGGGCGTTAAAATGTGAAAGCAGAGCAACTGTGCCTTGATATATAGAAGTACTAGACACATTTACTTAGTTAAATATATTGGTAAAGGCAAACTGCCTATACCGTCGTGCTAATATTTCATAATTTCTTTCTTTCTTTTTCTAACGCTTATGTAGCTGTGTCCACATTGCAACTTGAGCAGCTGATACCGTCACAACTTGAGCAGCTATCAGAGTCGCAGAATGAAGTACAGCAATTCTCACTGCTGCACGTCGGAGTACATTCGCTCACATGTGCTACGCCACTATTCCCATCCGTAACAGCACGCGAACTCATACAGTGGTTACAGTAACAGATAGAATATTCACATCCAAAGCGTTCGCGGAAGAGTGTCTTTGCCAAAGTAAATGATTGGCCGATACGTATCTTTCCCACCGAATCATTATGATTTATAAGGGCGCCATTTGCTTTGGCTGCCGAGTATATGCGGTAATTTTTTGGTGATAATTGGTGTGTATGCCAGACCAGGTCAATGTCTAGTGTTGGCGCCAGTGGGGTTGTTGGTTGCTCTGCGATGAGGGTGAAAAACATTTCGTACCGGCCAATGGATGATTCAAGAATATTCTTGGCGAAGGGGCTGTGCAGCCATTCAACGCTATGCATCTTATGTGTGAATTTAAGCTGCCGAAGGACTGCGGCAACAATGTTAAAGTCGGGAGATTGAGAGAGGCTGACGGGATTGTTATAATCGTTGAGACTGGCCCGGAGTTCTCCATTCTTCAGTGAGCTAAGAAGATCCAGTTCAAGGCCCAGTTGGCGCATTCCAAATTTGTCCTTCGCAGTAATATGGAATCGAGCGTCTTTATCAATTCGTTGATGCTGTATCCAAGAACTAGCATTAGAGTTTATCTTCCAACTAAGTGGAGCATATAGACAAATCAACTTACCACTGCTACCCAGTTGATTCCCTTACTACCAAGGCAACCTTTAGGAAGGCGTTTCTGATACTCCCTGTATGCCGCAGTATTAAGCATATAGGCATGCCACACCATCAGAATGTCTAGGGTTGGGAGGGTCTCATCCTGGCTAGAGGGTACTCTTTGCGACCATTTCAAAAATCTTGCCCCAGCAGCTGAGCAATACACATTCCACGCCAGTCCCTCCTTCAGGCCTTTTTCTTTAGCCCAACCCTCGACTTGGCCCTTCATCTGCACAATAGCATCGAGAAACTCAAGATGCACTGCACATTCAAATAAATTCGGGGGTCGGTTTAGGTCATCTTTGCTTGGGGTAGGACCGAACTTCTGGTAGAAAAGGTCAATTGATTGGTTCATATCTTTGGAGCTCATGATTGGGAAAGTGCAGTGATCTAAAAGTAGATAATGCGAGTTGACAGGCCACTGACTGAAGCTGTTTTCAAGAGTCAGGCAGGGCCAGGTGGTTTTATAAACAATGCATTTGATGTTGTTACTGATGATGGGTATAATAGAATGTTTCTGATGCTGATGTAGCCTGTCGCCCCCAAAAGGATAATTGGCCAGGAGACAGCTATGTTAAAGAAAGACTGCAAGGGGTAGTTCTATATTCAGGTTTTAATATCGCCATTGTTAAGAGGGCTACATAGAGAAAGATCACGAGACTATATTAATTGCAGGTACTATGCCTACGTAAACACGAAACACAGTCTCATATACTAAAAGTAAGCTCAAGCCCTTACGCCAAGCCAGAACATATGATAAAATTGTCAGTTTAATTTATTGCATTGGCCCAAAGCAATCACTAGTGATCTATTGCCGTCGTTTTTCACGTAGGGAGAGATAATACGTTAGACTACTACTTAGGCGGGTTGTTACCATACATCTCTAGCAATTGTGCGGCCTAAATAAGTAACCCCGCATTCCTATTCAGGACATATGAAGAAGAAGCAGTTATTATATAGGGGTCTACCTAGACCTGTCACCTGTCATAACCGGACCTTACCACTAGTACTGTAACTACCCTATATTCCACCTAAGGGCCCGACTTGAAAAGTAACCACTGTATTATAGAACGGTACACATAAATTAATAGAATCTATCAAAAAAATCAATATGATGTTGTAACCTTACCCTGACAGGATCATTAAACTGAGCGTACAGGTGACTAGATGCACTTGTAAAATGTGGTAGATCTAGGTGGACCCCAGTTATTGAAACAAAACAAGGGCTAATCTGCTCTAGGCAAGGAGGGGTAACTGATATTTATTAATTGTGTTATTTCCTTGTCCTGAATTCCATCACATATCATGCAGATTATTTAGAATACATACCTAAGATGCTGTCAAGTTATACCTATATACACGCAACTCTCTACCGTTACCACTAACCCGATTTGTTCATCTTAACCATTGGTGGTTCTCGAAAGTGTATTAACACTGCCCAGCCCTATTTTCATATGATTGGATTAGGGTGCCTAGAAACTCTTGGCATGTTTATTCCCTACAAGTATTTATCTTATGTTTCCCCCTAGGTAGCTGTATGCCTTCCGGTCCT
>JAPESX010000556.1:0-16770 GCA_029590615.1 Nemania bipapillata | reverse complement strand
ACCATGGGTGGTCCGAACTGTTGACATATCATAAWCWGTTGCGCCAGAACCAGGCACTAACCGCGAATCACGAGTGATGGCCTTAACCACATTCACTCCGTCATCAACCGCTCTTTCTACATCGTCTAAAAAGTTTTGGGTGGCACCTCTCAGGACTAAAGTAGCTGTCCTTGTAACCTCATTTTCTTGTCTGAAAACAGTCACGCGATCACCGCCGATCTCGAGCGTCTCAACGATGTCGACTGATCCCATCTCATCTGGCATCGGAGCGCCTAATCGTGCAAGGGGAGTGGCGCCAACTACGCGGCAGATTCTCCGTAGCTCAAATTTACTGAGAATCTTGATGACGAGAATATCGTAACGGTTAAGGTAGTGCATTGCAAGCTCTCCAACGGTCGAACCGGCAATGACTACTCTTATCCCCGCGTCATGTAGCTCCTTGATAGCCGTTTCGAGCTGCGCCTCCTCGCCCTTGGAGAAATCCATCATCTCTTTAGCATTATGCAGCAAGACAGTTCCCTTCGTCTCGGTCTGGCTGATATCGATGGGGCAAGAATAGACACCAACTCTAGCCTTCTTTGCTTTTTTGATTGATCCATCGGGCTCCTTGGGGAAGACCATGCCCTTCACAACTCGACTCTGCTCTAGACTTCCACCCATAATCTTGACGACTCGAACATTGTCAACGTTAAAATTGACGGGGTTCTTGGGCATGACGGCGAGGACAGCCTCGGCAACGAGATCAGCCAAAATCTCCTCGTTTCCGTTCTGCTTGCTTGCCACAACCGTTCGGATAGCTTTGCTGAGTTCTTCCTGGTTCCGGATATCTTCAACTTTGTCCACGGCCATATCCTCCAGGGCTTCCAGCGCGTAGACTTGAGCGCGTTCGTAGCCGGTGACGATATCGGCGGTCTTGAGGCCCATGCGCAGAAGGTCCTCGGCCTTTTTTAGGAGCTCGCCGGCCAGGACGATGACGAGGTTGGTGGCATCACCCATCTCTGCCTCCTGCTGCTGACTCGCCATGACAAGGAGTTTTGCGGCGGGGTGGACAACGTCGAGCTCTTTCAAAATGGTGGCGGCGTCGGAGGTCAGGATCATCTTCTGCAAGTGGTTGATGACGATCTTGTTTCGGCCATAGGGGCCCAGTGATGTTTGGACGGTGGAGGCTATCGCTCGACAAGCATCGATATTCCGCAAGACGGCGCCATCTTCGGAATCGTAGCTGCGGAGCAGTTAGGCATCTCGACATGATTCTTGTATGGTGGGGGTGTAAACATACTTGTTGTACCCTTGTTTGAATAGCCCAGCATTAGGGGCGTTGGGTATATTGAGAGACATATCGAAAAAACCTTCTCACTCTCTCGACCTAGCCCGCTTGTTTGTAGTGTCGGGCTGAGCTTCTGATCTATACTGGAGAGGTTGATACGTAGCAGGCGGCGATATGGGAATAGGTTGTCTCTATCTTGTGCTTGAGAAAAATCCGGTGGGGCTGCTTCTGTAGCTCCCCTTCTGTATAGGTACCTATCTCGTAGTCTAGAAGTAGTTACCTAGATCATGTAGTAGTAGTAGTAGTAGTATATATTAACGTCTAATTTAGGTAGTTTACCTAGATCATGGTAGGTACGTAGGCCTATCTTTTATCGATAAACACTGCAGTACATGTATGGAGATAAAGGGTACCTACCTACAGTTGTTTTGGTGCAGTGCGTGCTGCACAGGGAGTCAACTAACGCCGCTTTTAACATAAGTCTACTTTTACAAATGAATATCTATATGTCCATTTGTATTGACAAGTAGATACTTCATCGTTAGAGCACCTATTTAGTTATTTCTCTAGACTAGGTAGTTTAGTAATTTGTTCTTTGGATCCCTCCTCTAGAGTAAATAAGTTTATCGAGGATGCCGATGCCTATCTTAAGGTATATGAGATCGATATGAACCGTGAAATCCCAATTTAAGAGAAGGATAATAAATTGCATGTAGTTGTTACTGTATTAGTGAGACCATGAAGGGAAGAAAATGAGTCCTATCTTGCTACACAGTTGTGGCTACTTGTCACGCCCTATTATGGACTCTAAATATGTTAACCTGGAGGTTACACTACCTACTATTCAGTAACATTGAGGTCAATTAGCTAGACTACTAATTCATCTACCTGTTTTGAGGATGGTTTTAAGAGGTAGGTAGGTACCTTCTACACAATACATAAATTTTGCACAATGGCTATTGCTTAGTCACGCGACAGTGAGCTAAAGCAAAAGCGGCGGCATAGAAATTACAGTAGGTACGGTACAGCACAGGCTGTCAGTCTCCAATTCCAGGTTCATGGTTCATTATTTACACAAAGTACCTAGGTACATACCTAGGCCTAACAGTAGCGACCTAACATTTATTGGATTGGGAAGCTTCAACTCCCTGCCCTGTATCTAATCTGTACCATAGAGTTCTTGACACACCCAGTTCCAGCCTTGCCCTCAACAATTACGCGGGTTGATTGTGCACTACTGCGACTAATTGAATCCTCTTTTCTCCTTGTTATCAATGCGCGTCGTTTTTTACCGTCTCTATTTTTAATACCATCTCCATCACCACCATTACCTTCCGATATCACCCGCGTCATCATCATCGTCAATCATCATCGCCAATCATCATCGTCATCACCGACACGATCTCTCTCAACACACGCAGGTATTCGCATCACCAACCACGCCTCTGATTCGCAAGCCTGTCCCTCCCTCGACCACTTAGCTCGTTTGTTGAGCATATAGCTGCGTGCATCTTTCGAGATGGCGCCTCAAAATTGTAAGTTGAATACACCAAGTCTGCAGACCTCACCGACCTTCTGCTTCTGCTCCATATACCACCATATCCAAATGCCACGTCTTGCGACAATCAAGGTTAGACGCACAGCACTATTAGCGCCATGGGTGTGGTATCCTAGTAGGATCAAAGGACATGATATCAAGAGCTAAGCATGGAGGTGCCATTGTGCATGCGCCTTGGAGCCGAATTGGATTGTGGAATTTCCATCGATACACCTGCACACGTCTGTTATCTTTGTAAGGTTTGGCGCATACCTGAGGAGCATATCTGGAATGTGCTTTCATAGCCTAAGCCTGCTAAGAAATCTGTGATTACTGTATCGTGGCTCTCTCAAGATGGGAAGCGAAAGCCCGGCTATTTGGCACATATCACCATAACTAGTAGCGGAATCATTTACTATTCACTCCCTCATTCACATACTCTAATATTGAAGCTGACGCCCTGTTCTATGTTATAGCACATGCTCCTTCGTTGCCTCCCACTGTCGAGGAAGCCTACCGACGGAAATGCATTCAGCTCAAAGAACGGTCCAAAGAAATCGAGGACGAGAACGAGGGGTATCGGCTACGATTATCTAGACTTCGGCGCCAAATCCAGAAATTACGTCTCGAGCGAGCTCTTATTCTAGACCAGATCTCTAAACGCACGAGCTCCAATGTCGAAGATTCAGAAGGCAGCCCGAGCCCCCCGCCGACTGTATGTAACATTGTGACGAGACTCATAGGAAGATAGCCTTGGTATACTAAACAGCTTTATAGCCCCAGGATAAACCGCTTCGGACGAAACGAGGTCATCGTAAGCCATCTCTTTTACCCAGCAACGATGGCGGAAATACACTGGGTGCAACGTTGATCAGCAAACACCTTACAACCCTCTCGCCCAGCTCAGATGGTTTCTCACACTCGCAATTAGAATCACAGAAGGAACAGGGCCGAGCTACCAACGGGGCGGCCAAGCCACCCAAGCGCCCTAGCAACGCGTTCGAGATCTACTGCAACGATACTCGACCCGTACTCCAGGCGCAGCACAAGGATGCGATCGCTGCCGGCGAGTTCCGACTTGAGGAGGAGCTAGCACGGGGCTGGAAGGATCTTCCGGAAAAGGAGAAGGAAGAGTTCCAATCCCGATACGAACGAGAGCTGACCCAGTGGAAGGAGGCCCGCGAGAGCTTTAAGCAGGGCGTTAAAGACGCCGCAGCGCGGGAGCGGTCACGTGCTCGCGAGAGTCGAGGTGGTCGCGGTGGACGAAACCGATTCGAAGAGGTCCATGAAGATGAGGACGCAGACGACGACCAGGACGTCGAGATGGCTGAGGCGGAGCCTGAGCCCGGCGCCGACCAGGAGACGGATCCCGAGACCGAAGTGGACGAGAACGATGGTGCTGATTAGGTTAACAGCCAATCCCACACCCGGGGACCGTGGATCGTTTTGAATGGCTTTCTGACTAGGACGGACATGTGAAGGGAACGATAGAGGGATTCAAAGGAGACTTGCGATTGATCCTAGGTTCCAGGGCGATTCCAGAATTTGCTAGAGAAACGGCACCTAATTTGCATTTCGAGTAATTACTTAGGTTACGATAAAAAGGCGTTAGGAAAATACGGCATGACATCGAATCCGGCTTTCTTCGCCAGGCATTCGGCGTAGGGAGGGAGACGTTGTATCATTACAGAGGACAGCTGAACGAGACTCGATTAGCCTGGTCATGTAGACACTAGGTCACTAGGTCTCGGAAGTAGACTAGGCATGACATGTTGACACGAAAGTTTCGACGCAGTGCGTATTTAACGTGTTCTTGTTATGTTACTAAATCATAAGCATTTCYTTTTTTTTACTGCTGTGAAGCTTCCCTTGCCCGTCTACGTTAGGCTATGAAGCGCGCGCTGGCCACTATGCGACTGATTGACTGGTGGGCAAAAGCGAAATATGCAGCGATAACCTGAAGACGAGCTAGAACGTCCTATGCTAAACCAACCAACACCGTAGCTACAATAACAACGCTTTATGTAAGTACAACATTAGATAATTACAAGTGGTAAGTTTCCGTTATGTCTCTTATACCGACAACCATGCGTGGGGGTGGGGGTGTGAAGACTATGGGATATGTTACTATCCTAGTCAACCCCGGCGTAGAGATCTACGACGATGTTAATAGCAGCGACGAGGATCTCGGCTGCGATGAGAACGATGACTATTTGCACTTGTTAGTAGCCGTTCTACTGGATCTTAAATGTCCACTGTCCTTCCTTATCCCTACAGCACTGTAAGAGGTTCAGAAAAGGGGCTAACCAAATACGCACCAATCCATTCTAGCATCTCGCCATGCCCATGGCTTAGCTGGTCCTTAAGCACGGCGAGCAAGTCAGCAATTACGTCGAGACGTTCCGTCAATAGACCAACGCGCTGGTCCATCTCAAGATAGCTGCGGACGGCTTGGTAGACGGGCTCGAGATGCGGCTCGACCCAAAACAGTTCAGGCGTATCTAGTACACTGCCATTAAGGTGGATGTTGATACGCAGAATGAAGAGTTCGCCTATCTGCATGTTGATCTGCGTTTGCGACAGGGATATTTTACCTGCTAGTGCGATCTGAGTTGGGATATCTTTACAAGCATCTATCGTCGAGGCTATCAATTCCTCAAAAAGAGAGGTCTGCATTTTATGATATTCGTTAGTGGCTAGTTGTTCATATGGGTATACATATGCCGCTTGATGATGAAGATGCTATGCTTACCTTAACGCTTTGCGCGAGCGCATGCGATATCGCCAGCTTGGTCATGTAGTTCCCTTTATCCCGGAGTGTGATGAAATCATTGTATATACGCGCTTGATATTCGCGTGTATAGTAAAAATTAAAACATTCCGTCTCAACATCGTCCGGGTCTAATTTCTCAAGCTCAAACTTGGCGATGTCCTTTAGGAACCGTTGCTCATGCGCAAGCGACATGCCCCATATTACCACAACGCCATAGTCAAAGAGAAAGACCTCCGGTGTGTGTACTTGGGTATCAAAGTCGGCATCTACTGTCGGCGGGCGTGTATTATCCACCGCATCTTCGTTAGGGTAGGCCAAATTATTATTAGCGTCACGGCCAGTACCAAAAGAGTGCTCCGGTTCGTGGTTACGGTGTGGTTGTTCATGCTCGAAATCTACTAGGGTCTCCCGCTGGTATGCATTGGCGTGCTCATCCATATCCAATTCACCGGTGGAATGCCTTCTTTCATGTGTATATATGGGTCGATCTCCGAACGCTTCTACCCTCTCGGCGGACCGCCCCGCGTCGTAGCTGTATGGCGAATAGATGCACTCGTCGATCAACTTGGGGCTCGCACCCTTCGACTTGCCCCGGCCTTTCAGGAAGCGTATTAAACCGTCCATCTGATACTTGTTTGCTGTGCAGTACGCTGTCACTCGCGGGAGCCTTTCGCGATCGGCTTTTCCTAGCCTCGCAGCATCCCGCCTGGCTGTAGGGTCCTTAATGCGCGTGTATTGTGAATAAACATCCCGGCCACTCTCTTCGTCTAGCCCGACCTCGTCAAGCTCGGGGTTGGGAAGTAGCTTCAACTTCTCCGCAGTCTTGGAGCTTCGCTGTGGGCCAATTTTAGGCAAGATCGCGGGGGGTAAGGCAGTGAAGACAGAGCCGTGACTGTTCCGGCGACGTAATCGCGTGTTGAGGGCAGAGAGCATGGGCGCCGGCCCAGTTGGGACACTGCTTGCAATCTCAGGGCCTGCATTTCGCGCGTGGCTGGGAGTGTGCGTAGAGGCGGGCGAGGAGCTTAGAGACGAGGGTTCGGGGTCGATAGTCCTCGACACAGGGTTTGCATTGAATGTGACGTTGCGGGTTGTTCGAGGGCGAGCCGTGCCTGGTCGCAGAAGAGGCGTCCGCTCTGAACTAGAGCCTCCAGAGTCCACCGAGGGCTTCGGCGAGGAAGCCATAGCGACGCAGAGCCGTGGTAAAAGCTTTGTGCAAGATTCTCCAAGCTGCCAAGTGAATCGATCCCGATGTACTCATGAACATGCCACTACCTGGAAGCAACCTATCACTGCACGTTTGCCCGCGGAGGTGTTGCCATGTGACAGACAGTGGTTCGTAGGAAACAATTGGATATGCTCGTAACTTCGAATCGCAGATCCGCTGCTGGGTATTGTTTGTCCAACTCAAAACTCAAAAACAAAAACATATTTGGAGGTGCAGAGAGTTGTAGCACTAAGTCGGCAATCTAGTAACTAGCGTACATGATAATGACGTTGGGCTCTTCCTAAAACGGTACCTAGGTACCAGGCTAGCCACTAATAACGGCTAATTAATCACCTGCAGCATCCATGCCCAATTGAAAAGGCGTTGCGGGGCAGCATATTATAATCTCCCATGTGAGTAACATGTTACATAGACAACTCAGTACCTCCCTAGTTTATCTAGATTCTTCGTTAGAAAGAAATACTTTGCAACCAGCTGGAGTTTTAGATCCGTTGAGTTAGCTTGACTCATTGCGTCTGTCAATCTGTAGGTACTCGTTTTCGTAATCTCAAGGTAGTAAGCAGAGCTCCCAAGATCTTAATTTCAACAACTTCTATTGGATACATAATATAATATAGGTGGTACCCAGATTGTATTCGTATATTTAACAATCCACCAGGTGCTATATAAAGGATACGACTTAATCATGTACAGTTATGATTAATCCTCGATAATCCTTGCTTCTATCTTGAAGCCAGATTCCTCTAGACGGTCTATGTAGCCTTGGCCAAGGCAGGCCGGAGTATAAATTCCACCGTTCAGCTCGAGATCGTCTTCAAGCAACGCTCGAGCCCCTTGAGCTAAAAATGTCGCAGTCACTACATCCACGTGAGTTTTACAGAATAGGCCAAATAGTTCAGGATCAAATACTTACGCAGGTACATACTCCCATGGTACCAGGCACGGCACAGAGCTCGCTTTCCCGAGCTTGGTTGTACATCGGGTGTTGCAACACCTTTATACTCTACATAGTCCTTGGCGGAATCTTCTCGGCTCGGGCCCTCGCCTGGTTGGAAGATGAACTTCCGCAAAAGACTCCGGAACGGAGGGAAGAATGCGAGAAGAGCACCCCCAACCAATAAGCTATAGTGCGTAGTCATCGCAGTCACTACGTTTCTCGTCTTCATATACTCTCGATAAGTGAAGTTAGGTCCATAGGCTCGTTTCTGTAACGCTGGCACTTGTTGGAGTAGGCCCCATGTGCGTTGCACTACCGCCGTATCAGTGCCTGCGGTTAGAGACGTCGACTGGAGACCAAGATCGGGCACTTGATAAGCTCCTGTAAGTAATGATTGTATCGATGGCTTTGGCGGACTCTTTGGATTAAAGACAGGGGAGAGGGCATATGGTTTGTGAGATTCTGCCACTTCTTTGAAGCTGTAGGTTTCGAATATGTTAAGAACGGTGGCCAATGTTCCCCCTGAAGGGGCAGAGCTATCTAACGTTAGAGAAAGGGCCGTGTGCGTTGTGAGGGCATAGGTCAAGACATACCGAATCTCATGTAGAGAGACGACTACATCGCTCACTGGCGCTGATAGCTCTGCCTGGACGAGGGACGCTAGCGTAGATGTAACCAGATCTGGGGGTGCCGATTCAACTGCAGATTGCGGGAACACTGCACAGCCCGTGTCAGCGCCTAGCCGCTATTTGTTGGGCATGGCCCGGGAAGGGAAACGTTTGGACGCGTAGAATATCCCCAGCGCATGAATGGCTATAATGAGGTCGCGGACTCTTGAAAGATGACCTGCAGAGTTACTTACTACATGCACCACTGGCCTTGGCGGCCTCGCTATACTTCTTAATCATAGCTCCGTGCCAAATAGCCTCACCGGTACAGTCAAAATAGTGAGTGCCGGCTTCGGCACAGGCCTTAAACGCGTACTCGCCATACCTAGCATAGGGGCCTACGGTTGCGATAAGAACGAAGGTCTTCTTTGCTAACACAGCTAAGTCTGCGTCGTTTAAGCTACAAACCTCCACCTGCGGCGGTTTGCGGTCGGGATTCAGGCCTTTACACGTCTTCACGACGTCTTCCAGCTTCTGTGCAGACCGACCAGCTACAGCCCATTTCGTGTCCGTGGGGAAGTGGTTCGCGATGTACTCGGCTGTTATGAGTCCAGTGTAACCTAGCATCAATGAGCCCCTGATAAGGTCTGGTAGTTTAGACGGCTAGCTTGGAGGGAGTATACCTGTTGCACCGTAGACTACTATGTCGTATTGGCGAGAGTGCTTTTTGAACGGCATTATAGCGAAGGATATATTCTGTCGGTGTTGAAAAAAAGGAGAGAACGAAAGCTACAGGTCCTGACACCCACAAACGAAGGAAATTTGGTGTTACCTCACAGACCGAAAAGATAACGTAAATATGCGAGAATAGGTAGCAAGAAAGAGAGAGATAATCAAGGTTTGAATATTTTATTACATCAGAGAGCCGTCGACACACGTCTCTGCAAACCCGTCAAGCCTCGTCAAGCTTCTTCAAACCCTGCCTCCCTATACCTAACCTACTACTTATATAATCAGACGGACGGGAGCTTACCTTGGCAGAATTATAACCCATCTCCCGCTCGGTACCCCGTCTCGGGACCGCTAGCTGCGGATTCACAAACAGCATGGCATTTGGCCAAGGAGGGAATCATCGCCGTCCCTGCCTCGGCCTGTCATCTCTACAAGCAAGAAAAGATCCGACGTTAGCTTAATGCCCACGAGCCTGGTGGATGCTGGCGGCCTCGGGCGGCATGACCAAAGCAGTTAGGCGTGCCGGCTGATTCACAGAACCGGTATATGTAGATTAGTGGTCACATGATGCCAAGTTTGATTTCCGGCGACAATGTTTATCTCCATATATATAGGTAGATTGGTAAATTCAGACTCCACCCACAATAGCCTAGCAAAGCAGGGCGTAGATGGATGACTCAAAGGTTATAGGGAATGCGACTGTATATTGATTCTCTCTCTCTTTTTTTTCATCTAGGTACTGTCTAGGGAATTTAGAACAATTCATTAATTCATTGGCGTAGTCCTACCGATCTATTATTCAAAATGCCGATGGACGAGAAATACATGTACGCCCGGAATCCAGTAGCCAATAGGATTTCATGCCATGGACGGCCGTGATGGAATATAATACCAACCTATACCGTATATAGCCTTACCCGGTAATAGACTGCCTTATACCTTGTTGATTCCTGAATCCCCTCGATGGGAACAAACTACCTACTTTAAAGTATATACTTGAAGAGGACAGTTGATATATCTGCAACATCTTACTATACATACCTACCTAGATAGTAGGGGCCTCTAAACATACATAGACCGTATAATAATAAAGTGTATATGGTGATACAAACATTATCCTCAAACTTACAGACCTAACATAGAAAGTACAGCCGGTAACAGCTACCTAAATACTATACATCCACTGATGAGTACTCGGACGATTCATGCGACTCGTCACCCACTCCTAGGGATATATGTAGGCGTGGCAAAATGCCATGTGCAGATGTAGCATAGACCAAGGAAAAGTGAATACATACTTTCACCAATCGTCGACTAGGACTATAACGGATGCTGGCACCAATAGCTCGATCGACAGAACCGACTATCTGCCTAGTCTGAGTCAAATGTGTTTCTGGACTTGCAGTGTCTCTTTATTTAATGTTGTATTCATGGTGAGCAAATGCGCTTAAAAGCACGCATTTCCTTCTCTAAGGGCATTACTAGCAGCATAAATATTGAAGGGCACAAAATGCGGGTAGGTAGTCAAGTATGAACACGGACATCTGAATCTATCCGTATTGGAGTAGCTGACGCTAAGCCCTTGTGACCTCCGCTCCTTTTGGCTCTAGTGTAGGTGACGTCTTAGTCTGATTAGGATATTCTCTTCTAGGTTTCTAACGGATTACTACCCACGCACTTATTCGGCGCTCTTCGCGTCACAAAACACCTACATAAAATGGGTGGCGATGTGCTCTACCTCTATGCTTATATATGGGAAAGTATATACTTAAGATGTACCTGGATGGGTGGTAGGGGACGGCACTAATTATAGACAGGGACAGTGCCCTGAATTTATCAGTCAGTCATCCATGGTTGACTGACCGCAGACCTACCCAGACCAGCTCCCGGCCGGGGCTTGGAAATCTATGTACAGATCTACCTACCCAGGTAGGTACTCATATATGTATTCCGGTGATTAAAACTTACCACACTTACGTCTGGATCCGGAGTTTTCCTGGTCACTGTATACCTACCTCCTAGGGAGTTTTTGTTCAGTAGGGTGTTGGTAGGGTGTAGGTGCATACCTGGTAAGACTCGGATCATTCTAGGTACAGTAGATACCTAGGTAGGTAGGAACCTACCATATGTAGGTAGGTATGTTACACGCATAGCGTACATATAGATACTGTACTTGCAGTATTGCCAACCTTTGTATGGCTTAGCGCTATGCTAAGCCCATATATGAGCTGGTCTGTGCACCCGGATGGTAGGATGGAACCTTAGCTCCCACTATACCAGATACGAATAATACCTGCCACTATTCTCTGCTTGCTCGCTGCAGCATGAATGACAGACAGAACCGACCACCATCTCTGCCTAACTCGACTTTCTAGACCCGACCTTCCCTCTCTCACCCACTCATTCACCATCACCTGCATCTTTTATCATTCCCAGCTTGTGCCACTCGAACGAAGGCTTAATCCACAGCTCTGGTTGCATTCTAGCCTCTACCTAGTTTCCGACACACACACAGTGTTCGTATCTCTCAAGCTTCACATGCCTACTTACATTCATCGTACCAGATAGGTACTATTATTACCTCATTTCTAGTATCAATTTCCAGCACCTAGTCTAGGCACTTACCTACAGCCTTTTCTTTTCTGGGGGTAATTGTTATCCATTTTATATCTACATACGTGCTTTTCTATCTACAGCACTGCACCTACCTGCAGGTACCTACGCTTACCTCGCATAACCTTGTAGAAGAAGCTGTCACAGGTTTACCCACCTGGGCACAAAGCGTACCTAGTGTGTGCCCCTACGGCCGCCCACTTACTCTTTCTTACCTATCTACTTACTATCTACCTCTCAACCCACCCTCAAGTCCCCCGTATAACGTGAGTTATACACGAGAATTCCCTGGACTCCAGCCTGTGTCCTGCTTTGTATAATTGCAGTATAAACTGCAATCCGAAACAACAATCTGTAATCTCGTTGGACTCGGGATTTCCTTCCTGTACATGTAGTTCGTTGTCTGTGGCTTGCTGGTCCCGTGCACGCAATACCTGCCTTCCTGGAGGGGCGAACAGACATCAAGCCTCTTTCTGTCTTGTCTTGTCTTGTCTTTTCTGTCCTCCTTTCCTCGCTCCTTCGTACGCACCCTTACTCTTACTCTTATTCCCTCCTACTCTTTTCGTTCCACGTTACCTGTTCCCCGCTGTCTAAGAGTGCTAGCTAGGCTAGAGTTCCAACACGCACATACACGCCAACCTTCGTTTGTCCCTGAACTATCCGGGCCAGGGTTGCGTGAGACGTCCTTATCCCAGATACAGTACCTACTGACTGTACCGTTTCCCATATNATTCTCTCCCCCCCCNAACCACCACACCCGGTCCTTCTTTATCCGTTGTGATTTATTGTGGTCATTCTATCCATCTCATCCATTACCTGCATCCCGCCCATTGAACAGTCAAAGCTCAATTCCAACCTCGTCCCCAGGCTCCACCATATCCCAAACATTACCTACTCTTCTTCCACAACACCTCGAATCATACACGGCTAGCCATCTGCACTGTATATGCAAACACGAAGTTTGGCCACTTCCTAGTAGCCTTTTCTGCATCATTGCTCATACAAAAAGGCTACTAGCTAGTACACTTTTTTGCACTCAGACAGACATCATAGCTGTGCGTCCGGGAAACACATAACAATCTCACGCCTCTATTTGCTTGACTTGCATAGAGACGAGCCGCGTAACGCCCCTTCGGCATACTATTGGTCCATCGCATACCCAGCAGTCTCATCGGCATTTCCACAACCGAGGGTTACCTATCCATCTGTTCTAGCACAACGATCGCTATTGCTGTGTTGCATCTTGCTGCCTATTGCTAGCAACCATTTATAAAAGACTTTTTAAGGTCTTTTATATGTCGCCATTCCATATCCGACGATTTATGAAATTCTCCCCTGATGGCTGATCAATGTATTGTTTGTCTAGAGAATCTAGATGTACAACAATTATCGCCACCTCCCCAACCGCCGCCCCCTGAAACCCCCCATGACAGTCATGTCATTTCAAAAGCTTCCTCCTCTAAGTCGACCCCCCTCCACTGTCTGTGACNAGGGCAATACCATCATCGTCAAGTCACACAGACGACGACAGCGGCAATAACGACGATTATACCGCTAATAGCAGCTCGCCCGGAAACTGATGACAACAATAAAATCGCTGTTATCCAAGTCTGCGGTCACATTCTCCATGATTCCTGTTTGAGAGAATGGACAGGAAAAGCCAACAGTTGTCCTATATGCCGCCAGGCTTTTCATTTGGTGAATGTTTATGATAAAGTAGGGGGTAAGTCGTTCTATCTGCTAGCTTTTCCTAATGTGCATCTCGAATAACCAAGCTAACTATAATTGCGAAGGAACTCTTATCTCTTCCTATAAGGTCGAGGACAAGAAGCAAGTTGCCGAGTTTGACCCGCAAGCATGGCTTGACGAGAATCCCGAAGAGGAGGAGGAAGTACGGCCGTGCCCGATCTGTAATAGCGCCGACCACGAGGATGTCCTTCTTCTTTGCGATAGCTGCGATGCACCATACCATACATACTGTGTTGGCTTGGACTCTGTCCCTCGCGGCCATTGGTTTTGTTTAGAATGCTCACAGGCGGCTTGTGAACTACTTACCGCTGAGTTGGATGATTCAGACCTGGTGACTTCTGGTCTTGCTGGCTTTTCCGATGGTCGTTCCGATTACTTGCCGCGTACTCAAGCGACCATGCGACGGGCTAGACACCGAGCTCGTTCGGATGAATGGCAAGGCGCCTGGGGTCAAATTGCGGGCCGCGTATGGGACGCTCTGAACATTGATCTCGACAATCACGAAGATGATGAAGCATTGCATCATTACCGACGATCACAGCAGCGCAGCGAGAGAGAGCGACGGGAATATCAGAGATGGCAGCAACGTCTCAATATCGCTAGTCGACTAGGCGCTCACGATGTTTTTGCTGAGAATCTTCCCATTGTTCTTCCCCAACTAGTTGCGAGGCAACCACCGCCCCAAGTACGACCGCGTGAAGAGAGTCGTGAAGAGAAGCAAGCATGGGGAGCATTAGAGAAGGCCATGGAAGCCGAGACTCCAAGTTTATCGAGTCCAAGTCGAAAACGTAAATCACGCTCTGTTACGGCATCACCTATTGAACCCCCTCCACCAGAGCGGAAGCTCAAACGACCCAGAACAAGACGAGTTCCCACTCAATCCGAAGCGTCCTCGTCCAATCATACTCCAGCGCAAAATGTGGAGCCTGCATCTGTTGGATCATCAACAAATGGGACGAATGCTAGAGCACAATCACCTCCACCGAACCCCGAGGGTCCCTCATTTCTCTCCTCCTTATTAAAAGAGGTCGAGATGAGCCCAACGTCGGATGATGAGAACATCCGAGCCCTGTTAGCTACGGCTAAGCCCAATACTGATCCGCACTCCCCTGTGACATCGCCTTCGCCATCTGGCTACAGTAGTCCACGAGCACTATCAATGACACCACCGCCCCGTGGAATAAATGATCGGCCTGGATCACCGCTTTCCCTCAGCTCAAGGATAGAACCGATCTACCCACCGGCGAATTACATGGTTATTAGAGATGCTGGAGAACACAGTGACTCTGAAACGCGCTCACGCCAGCACCAACAGCAGCAACATCATCAGCATCATCAAAGCAATGGTACAAATATGACTCTAGAGATCCGACAACCAAGACCACGCCGACATAGGTCCATTGACATCAGTAATAATCTTATCCATTCACCAGATGTATCGCCCACACGCACTAATCTGCCCTTTGAGATGAAGGAGAGTATCAGCGGCATCGTTAAGGACGCGCTTAAGCCGCACTGGAAATCCGGACAACTCACGGCAGATCAGTACGCTAGTATCAATCGTGATCTTAGCCACAAGCTTTATAAAGAAGTCTCGGAATCGGAGCTCAACGATGAAGCTAGAATTCGCTTCGAAAGGATCGCTACTAAGGAGGTAGCCCGAGCTGTCGCAGATATCAAGGCGTGATGTTGCTGCATTTTGTATGAAAGCATGGGAACGGCGCGTACTCGAACCGGGCATTTCATGGCGTTCAACGAGCGTACAGGGATTTAAATCTTGATTCGACTGCCCCTCGTCTATTCAAAGACACTGAGATACCCTGGGTCGGGCTAGTTTGTTTTATTTGCGCTGCATTGACGCTTTAACTCGGCGGCGTTCTCGGGAGCATATATCAATCATGCGATTCATTCCACTTATGGTCTTAGCATCCTTTTTACATGTAAACTATGGAAGGAGAGGAGCATGCATATAATGGAGATGGGAGTTTTCAATAGAAGATGTTAGGGTAGCCTATGCGGGCTTGTCAGGTGTAGTGAATTGCTGGAGCAATGTACAACTCAGGTACCTAAGTAGACAGCGTGTATCGGGGCGACTAGGACATCAACTTCTGAAGACAGTTTAGTTTATTTATAATCTTCTCAACAGCACATGCGTCTTGCATAAGGAAGGAATAGCAAGTGATAAGTAGTAATAGATTCACAAATGAAGGACGTAAATTTCGTCAGGTCAAAAGTTGCCACTCCCACCATGATTACCTAATGTAACCATAGGTAGGCAGGCATGTAACTGGGCAACCGGCCCGACAACGGTTGGCAATGTTATGGGCGAGGAGGCAATAAGCTTTTAGGTGGATACTTGTTTTATTTGGCTGTGTCCCGTTGAGATAAGCTACTAAACCAGGTCTTCTACCATCAACATCTCTCAACTAGATTGCTAGTTTAATATCGAAACTGACGGCTGACTTGCCTACTCGTGCTAGCTCATCTATTCCCAGAATATTTTGACCTAGATTGTTTTACACCAGTGCTCATACACGCAAGCATATACTTTCAACCACATCTAGGCTTTCTACCTATTCACAGCCTGGCCCCCTCGTTTGAACTACACTTCGTTCGTAAATTTTGGGGGGCCTCAGGGTAACGACAATTACGAGAACTAAACAAAACACAGCGCGGACGATGGAAGATAAGAAGTCGGAACTCCTCCAGTACGCGCGCGAGTACGGGGCGGCGAACAAAGACCTCTACGAGCTTCTCTCGATATATAACGACGCCACACCGGCCGAGGTGCACCGCGCATGGCGTAAGGCGTCCCTGAGGCATCACCCAGATAAGGCAAGGAACTTTGATCCGGAGATATGGCAACTATTCGAGCGGGCGCGCAACATACTGTCGTCGCCCGAGGCGCGTTTCGCGTACGACTCGGCTCTAGCGGCGTCCGAGCAGGCGCAGCTAGAGCGCGCCGCCCTCGACGACCTGCGGAGGGCTATGATCGAAGACCTCGAAGCCCGGGAACGCGGTGTGAAGCGGAAGGCCGAGGAGGAGGAGGCGGAGACGAACGGCAGACATATGATGACTGAGGCTGAGAAGAGGGTCCTAATGGAGAAGGGCAGGGAACATATCGAGAAGCGCCAGAGGATGAGGGAGGAGGCTGAGGCTAGGGAGCGACTGCGCGAATTCGAGCGTATGCAGGCGGCGGGACGCGATCAGGATAAGGACGCTGCGCGAAAGGTCCCAGAGCATCAGCCTACATGGCCTAAGTTTACCTACACGGCCCCCGGAGCTACCCCTCTATCAGCATTAGATATCGCGATGGATAGCGAAGATGT
>JAPESX010000555.1:0-16772 GCA_029590615.1 Nemania bipapillata | reverse complement strand
GGTTCCGCGCCGGCGGGGAGGAAACACCGCCGCGCTCTTGGCAGACAATGACGGGCCCGAACAATCGCTTCAAAAACCTAATATAGCAATTTTCTCGTCTCATTAGGAGCACAGTCTTGCGTTTTTCCTTGGGGGGGTGTTTGGTTTTTTCTTCAGCTGCTGTTTTGTCTTGTCTCGTGTCGGGAATTATAAAATAGAGATAGCCTATCTATATCATCTTCAGTTCCGTTTTAAGGGGTGATAGGAATCAGTCAGTTTGTTTGGCTAACTCCGGGGTCGAAATACGAGGAGAGCGCATCTCCAATTCGAATCTGGATGAATGGCCTGGATGAATGGCTTGGCTTGGCCGGCAATGTTACCCTATGTATGTTTTATTTTTTTGAGGCTCCCAATCCCTCGGCTCGTGATGCGGTGCTATACTTGGCAGGCCTGCTCGGTGTGGGCGGGAAGCGGGTGACATGTGGCAGCTTGGATTTGGAACGGTGTGCTTACTATGCCACCAGCTTTGAGGCTTTGATCCGGGGATTCTGTCACGTCATCGGTTATTGTCTGTATACTAATCTAAGCATCCATCGATTTGTCTATCTACTGTATGATATCCGCCCTCGATGTTTGTTTCAAACCATAGGACTTAAAGGCACGGCGTCCAGCTCGTCGCCTTCAGGTCCACGTCTCTCCAACACCTCTCCCACAACTCTCGTATAGATCAGATGATGCATTTGGCGCATAGCAACGAGCTGCAGAAGAGCGACCAAGACGTATTGTGCCGCCGGAACCCCCGGTGCGTAGTAATTACGCTCTACCAAACATATCAACCATCGATCGAGAGCGATATGTGCCTCCTGATAGGTTCTCGACGGCCAATATACGCACCAGTAGTAGTTTTAAGTTACCGCGCATGCATAAACCTAGAGCTTGTGTCCGCCCGCATGTTTTGGTCTTTGCGCCAAGTCTGTTCAGATGGATTTTTGCGTAACTAACCAGCGCCACAACAAGCTTACACTGACCCAATACCAATAGAACCAGTGAACATATCTTTACCTCATCTAGTTATCCGCCGTCTCAGCACCATCGTAGACGTTACACTGAACTCTTATCCATTCCTTATGAGGAAATCCATAGAGTCGACCTCATTACAGACATACCTGACAATCTGGACGCGTGTACTCCTCCCAGATCGTCTAACATTGTGGTAACGTAGGACTAGGTGGATTCCTAGAGAATTGATGGTATTGATGCCATTGATGATACCGATTATGATATTCCTAAAGGTAGGAATCCTGACATTGATTTATCAAAGGGTGTATAGTTAAGGAGTTCGCTATCATGTCTTTGTTATTGAATTGTGGTAATTATCACTCACTCTTTGTTACTCTCCTATCCTCTCGCCCCCTCGGTATTAGGCAGCAGAGTCGCAGGAGGTAGGTTGCTGGCTCCTCAGGGGTATTTATATATATAAATCATCAATCCTATATAAGGAGAGGAGGCCTCTCGAATAAGTTGGAGGGATACAAGGATCAATCACATTGAATCTTATCTCTATACTGCTCTCTAGAAGCTACGGTGCTTTTCATATGACCTATCTTGACTCTCGAGTACATCCTCTAATACTCTCATGATATTTACACAAACATGCGTGAGCAATATACACGTAAATATATATATATACATATACTTACATATCTACATATATCTCTCTATATATCCACTGAGCGAGTATAAATGCCACCTGACTCCTATTCTCACTTTATCTTTCAAACACCACGCATACTGTATCCCTTATTACTCAATTGGTATCTTGTTCAGCGTTGAGTCGAACGCATGCGCGTGCACTAAAAACAATTGCAGAATAGAGAAGAGAGCTTTTAGCAAAGAGGTGGAGCAGAGCCATGTTGTTTTCTCTCCTTTGTTCTTCAATAAGTTCAGTCCATCTGATTGATTGCTACACGGTATTAACACCACCCTTAAAAAGGGCCACCGAGATGATGGCGAAACGTCCTTCTAAGTAGAGGCTGAGGGTTAAACAGTGTTCAGAGCGAGGAGAACACCAAACGGCAACGTCTAAAAGATCATACTACACCGAGCCTACCCGATTACAACGCCCACTAGGCCTCTTGTCCATTTTTCAAGTTAAGCTAGCACTAGGCTAGGTATATTGACATATAGCTAGGAGAGAATACATTGTCAACACGAATATTCTGATCGGTTTTAACCTTGTCCGATGCGGTGAGCTATATTATGTCTCCACGCTCGGTATAGTCACTGGTTACGGTATACGGGACACATGCTATACAAAGAACTCAATTTCGGTACCTATCAAACCCAGTGCAGTCCAGCGTGTTTTAGCCACAATTCATTCTGTTAAGGAGAGTATCAACGATACATATCATTAGGTAGGAGTGGACCATTGACATCGAGCCCATGGATGCAGAGCCTACCGTCATGGTAGAGGAAATCAGAAACAAACGAGATCCGGGAAACCGAACGCTGTAAAAAGACCGAGAACTATCACACACAATACAGGAACCTATACCTAAGCACCCTCTGCCTGGTCAGGACGGGCAACTAAAACAGCAATACCAGGAAGTTCCAATGGCAATATAAGCCTAGTTACTTCCTGGAAAGCATCTTCTGCTGCTCGAAGAGAAACTCCTCGTCGGAAGCATCGAGTATGTCATACTCCTCATCCGTGAAGAAGCCGTTGTCTGATTCCTCAGCCCAATCATCCTGTCCACCACAATCCTCAAAATCGTCGTCGTCGTCGTTCCCGCCAATAGATGGAGCAAGAGTGTTGGTTTCCGTCTCTAGTTCGATTTCTGATGGACCTTCGTGAATGCTACTGGATGGGGACTCATGCTCTAATTTGGGGATGATCATACGACTTTCGGTAACAGCTGCCGGGGATGTCTCCTCTACCTCCGTGTCGGACTCGAGGGATGCCGTGGCCTCTACTTTGACTTGTTCAACCTTGTGTGGCGTTCGGACATCGATGTCACACCACAACTTATGACCAAACTTGGTGCCGTCGGGAGCTGTCAGACGCCAGTATGAGATAACCTTTCCTTCACGATCAGGAGTACGCATCAACACAGTGAAAGGGAACTCTTGGCCAGGGCTCAAAGAATTGTAGCAAACTGTAGACTCAGAAGCAGACACTAGCTCATGGATACCTGCGGGGTGGGCAGGGTCAACGGCACCCATATAATCCCCACCCACGAACTTAACAGCACATCCAGCAGGCCAAGAAACTGGACCTTCATTGCGAAGGACCCATGTCTGTTCAAAGACGTGATTGGGTGGTAGGATGGAGCCATCTCGAATTGTGTCCCACTTGAAGACCGCTACCAGTTCATCACCAGTAAGGCCCGTTTGAAGAGGCTTGGGGAAATCGGGTGTCTTGACTTCGATCATTTCTTCTTTCACGTCAGGGTCTTCATTCTTAGTTCCTAGGGTTACCTCCTTCATCTCGGCTCCATTATCTTGGGTGGAGATTGGCGTTACTAGCTGCTCGGTAGGTTTAACATCAACGACAGTCTGCACAGGTGTTGCGACGATGTTCTCCATTGGGGAAGCAGGCTTCTCCGGCGACTGAGTAGACGCGCGAGAGCGATGGCACCTGTCGCCCATCGCCGGTAGACGCTGGCCATCCTCGTGTTCGCCTGTGGTTGTTACACTGACATGACGCACTGGTGTTTTAAATTTAATGAGAGGATGAGTTTTATTGTGAGTATTGGCGGGACTGGCCTCACAGTTGGCGCAGAAGTCGGTATCATGGCAAACAGCGCACTTATATCGCTCGCCGACGATATATCTGGGGCCATCGCGAGCTGTGCAAAGAGGACCATCGCAGCTAATACCGAAATGAGTAGAACGCGATGATGTGCGGAAGGGGCGGTCACCCAATGGCTCGTAGATGGGGACGAAACGATGATTGGCATGGATAAACCCGGCATCCTTTACGCAGTCTGAACAGTAGTCCCAGTCAGGACAGTCAAGACACTTATGTCGAATACCTCGAATGTATGCATCGCAGCCGTCGCATATAGCGTTATGAAGAACGTTACGTCCAGGGGGTAGTCGAGAGGAAAGAGTTTGGTCAAGTACGATGCCTTGCACTGCAGGTGCAAAGCCATGCTTGGGATGATGTCCATGCTGGTTTTTGGCGAAACAGCTTTTGCAAAGATCATAATCATCACATGTTGTGCAATGGACAAACTCGGCCTCCCTGAACTCCTGGACACAGCAGTTGCAGGTTCGAGCATTGTGGTCCAAGTTCCAATTAGATGAAATTGATCCTACGCCAGGGCGACGAGGAAGGCTGGAGATTAAAGAACCAGCGAGCGAGATATTTGGCGATTTTGTAGATGAGTGTCGAGACGACTTAGGAGCGATATGGGTACTGCTGCACTTCATGTCGCCATCAACAACAGCCCGCCTGATAAGCCAATGCCCATCGTCGTAGCACGTGATGCCACGGTTAACGCACTCCTGGCAGAGATCGAAATCCCCTTCATCACAAATGGAACAATGGAAATGGGCCTCTGGAACAGCTCGGTCACAGCTGTTGCAGCAGACAGTGAATGGCGGTTTCATACCTTCTGGCTGGCTGATCACAGTCTCCTTGGCTTCTCCAGTTTGCATCGTGGCAGGGATTGCAAGTTTGGGAGATTCTGTGGCCTCGGCCCTGCTCGATCTCCCTGCTGACCTCGCCATAAACTCTCTCATTGTCTTCGCCCGCGTCTCGCGCCTCTTGATCATTGCTAGTTCTCTCTCGCATGTCTCACGCATCAGGTCGGCTAGAGTTGTGGGAGTATTGTTCCCAGTAACATTTGAGCTAGAACCTTCTGACGAGTCACGGGTGATCAATGGCTCAGTCGTCGTCGATGGCCCAAGAAAATCTATGACTTCTGTGCCATGTGCATCTCGCCTCAAATGAATTCTAGGGTTGCCTCGAGCTCGCCACTGCTTGACAAAGGAGGGGAAATCTCGACTAGTTCGAGGAGCAACAACCGTTTCAAGGATCCCGGAAGAGGCATCATCCACTAGAAGTTTAGCGGTCTCATTCTTAATGCTGTCTTCAGACTGTTTCTGAGCCTCTGGTTGAGCCTCAGGCTGAATCTCAGGTTGGGCTGCTTTTTGAAGATCATCTTGCTCATCTTCAATTGTTGATATAGTTACCGGCTTGGGGACTTGAATCTCCTTGACAGGCTCGGTTCGTTCAGTGGTGATGCGTAGCTTCAGCTTCTGCTTGGCCTTAGCTGCTCGGTAAAGCTGCTTGTAGACGGCAATGTTTGTCTGGGTGAGCGTAACATAGGAAGTAGCTGAATCGGAGTATCGTTCGATAACAGCAACTGTGTCGATAGGTATCTGTAGGGAGGCCCGGACCTAGTGCGTGATATGTTAGCAATTGTTAGACGACAGGGTTGGGCAAACGTAGGAGAACACACCTTATCCTCGAAGACGTTCGCACCAAGATCCCGAAGTGGAAGTTTGAACCGGCGGGTTGTGCCATCAAGATTGACCTTGAGGCTAATCAAGGTATCAGCGGTGGCGGTCGCCGAAGACGAAGCCATCTTTCTAATAGGCGTGGCTACTCCGAAATGATGTTAGCACTTTAAAACTCCGTGATCTACCTGCATAAGGTAGAGATGTTATAGGATGGACGGGTGATGATGATGATGATGTTGATGATGATGTTGCCCGTGGTCCTTGATGGAGGAATGGGGAGGGTCGGAAGAGTGGGAGGGAGAGAAAGAGGAAGTGAGTGATCTTGCTCAGGCTCTGAGCAGCGAGCTGCACCTAGGTACGTAACTGTGTATTACTTAAGGTACTGGGCTGCGTAGCTCGGTACTACATAGGTAGATAGTGGGTAGGTAAGACTTGACAGGTAGGTAGGTCGGGGAGAGAGATTGCTCAAGCATGGGACGTGCAGTAGCGCAGGCAACAAAGGTGGGGAAGGGCTCTAAAGTGGAAGCGGAGGTAGTGGACACAGGGAGCTAGCTGGTTGATGTAGGTATGCCGACAATAGCACGTAGTAAAGGTATACCAATAGCTCAGCTATGAAATGGACCCAGCAGCTATTAGGCAAACAACTAAGACGCAAAATATTGAAATGCTTGGATATACATAGGGACGCATGTACTTACTGGTAAGCGGCGAAGGGATGGCGGATTGGCAAAATAGTTTTGTGTTTGGTCAGGTGCTTGCCTGTGCTCGCCTTTTATCACAGGTCGGAGTTACTAAGTAGTGTAAGCCGTGGGAACCTAGTCTAGAGCACCTGTCTATTTATCTGTACGTAGGTGCCGATATTTGGCCTGGTATCAGTGCAGTGGAGACCTGAATAGCAACAGGCGGTCAGTCAATCAATAAAGCAGTGAACGATAACGGAACAAAACAATCAGGACCAGCGGGTCGTTTAATGAGATCAATAAAATGGCAATACAGGAATTTTCGAGATGATGGAGGGTGTCAATGGCCACCGATCGATGACGACGAAGGAGGAGAATGAGTTGGTGCAGTTAGTGAATGGGCTATTACGCTGTGGTGTGAAGAGGAGAGGAGAAGGAGGAGAAAAGAGAGCCTGTGATGGAAGAGTTGCGTAAGTACCCAATACTCAAGTGAGCAAACCAGTACCTACTTACCTATGCTAAAACCCTATCTAGGTATGTTAACCTGTAGGTATGCCGGGAAGGGATAGGCAGAATGCGGCTGGAATAGTGGCTGTGGTGGTTGGTGCAGCACAGGTACAGAATACAAGTACTAGTACATATTACAACCCCTAAAAGAAGTTGAGGTAAGTGAATGCGACTGGAGGGCAAACCAACGGGCAACGGTTGACCCGCCTTGAATGAAATGGCACAATCCTGGTGGGGGGTGGGTTGACTTACAGAATACATCTATATATCTTCACAAGAGCTCTAGAAGGATTACCTCCCGCCACTTGCAGGCAGAGAGAGCCTTCGCAAGCCGGACGCAAACGCTACCTAATTAATAGTGTAAACGCTAGTGGCGTCGAGGTTGATTAGAAATTACGATGTGCGTATGTCAAGGGACCGTAGAAAGGTTGACTTATATGCAGATATTAACCATCTTATACTTAAATCTGTTGTTGTATCTAGCAGGTACCTAAGGCTTATGAGGACCGAGGTTGGGAAATTCCCACGACTTCGAAATAGTGAAGCACTTAAAAACAACATAAGGTATCCTGGATGTCTCCTCGTGCTACTGATAAGATTCATCTCTTGCTTGGTTTGTCTGGGTTTGTTATCATCATTTTCAGTTTATTTTCTTGAAATCTGTTTGCTAGGTGGCTCAGCAAGGCTATTGTCATGAAGCATGTGCTCGCTAGTCTCCAGTATACAAACTACCCGCTACCCCACAATGGCTAAGATTATAACATTTCATTGGCCGCTGTCTTGCATCATCAGAGCTGCCTGTGATGCCGAAGCACCCATTCCGGCCTTTTCGGATCTCTTAGTCTAGCCATTACTGTAGGTAGCCTGGCGTCGTCATCCATTTTGCCTCAGTCAAGTGAAATATCAAGCTTATCTAGAAGGTTCAAGAATTGCTAAAACCCTGTATGTAGAACCTTTGCTGCTTGACTAATTTAGATATCCTGTTGCCTAGTTGGCATGTGTTGGCTCTATGTGCTTGACTAGACTAGTAATGTCCCTGGCCATAAAAGATATATAGGAAACTGAAATTACTTCTTATTGTTCTTCATTGTATCTGTCTCCGATTTCATTCTGTGTTTTACAAACTTGCTACAGAGAGTTTCATACGCCGTGCAGTTGGGATGCTTGTTTATTGGGTGCCTAGACATGATGTGCTGCTTAAGACTAAAATCCTAGTGACCTTCTCCACGGTACTATGATAATAATCAAACCTGCTATGCTCTTCTTGCTGTATGTCTTTATCAGGTAGCAGGAACAACCTCCCTTCCTCCATGTGTTTACGGTCCTCACTCTACTCGTTCTCTCATCTTTTAAGTATTTTACAGCGTACAGCTTCATCCTCTAAGAACCGTCAGATAAGTATGGGATGCCTTGTCTCAACCAATGCACATGTACATGTTAACTATGCGGGTGATGCATAGTGCATTTACCCAGATCATGCTTGTTACAGTTGAAGAAGAGGTACCTACTTCAATCGCCATCGATGCGGAGCTCAAGCACTATCTAACCTGGACTCTAGGACAGGCATAAGCAGTACACTCTACTTTGCCCATTTTATATCGAAATAAATAAGAGCAGTAGGCGAACGTCAGCAGTCAACGGAATTATTTCTCGTGCGACCTTAGAGTCAAGAGCCAAGAAGCGAAAGCGGAGGTTATCAGCCCATACCATGAACACAATGAACAACCCACCATGGCTTTAAACATAGCTGTGTTGTATTTGCACCTTGGCTCATACTGGCGGAGGCTGCGAATATATGCCTTTGATACATTACCAAGCAGCTTGCCACATGCTGGCACTCTGGATGCAGGCACTCATTGAGAGCACAAGTGGGGCACAGAACTGGTCAGGCCTCACTATGTGTATGCACGCCAGTGAGAATCGGCTACAACGAGGGCTGCTGATCGTAGCGCAATACCTACTTGTACATATAGAAGGTAGCTGCAATGTTTGTTGACTGGATACGCGTGCGAGGTGCTGATTGGGCCGAGTTTGGGCTCTGTATGCACAAGGACTCGGAATATGGGAGGCTGCCGCGTGTGTTTGTGCACCAACCCAACGCCAGACCGGAACCTCTGATATTTCTTGCGGCTTGAGCGTTTCGAGGACACGGGAGGGGCGACAGAGAGGCTTCGATTGTTCCTGTATGAACAATCCTACAAGTTAGACTATTCAGCAGGCCTCAGTGGCCAGTTAGTGCATACACATGAGGTGCATGCTGTCAGTGCAGCCAAGGTGATGACCAATAATGAGCCATGAGGCTTTCCCGTCCGAATGAACATGGGAAAAGGTAGTCTGTGATTTAATTTAATCAACGTCCTTATGAGGCATTTAGTGTTTTGTATGGCGGAGGGAGTATGCAACGTGCAGCATTGAGCTGTTCCCGGACATACTTATTATACCTGTATATGTAGGTAGGCAGCCAGGTAGGAGATTCTCTAGCTTTAGGTGCCTAGGCATCTATCTAGGTGGTAATTTATTAGGTAGACAATGAGCAATGAGACACGCCAGTCGGGAACAGTGAACAGTGGGGGGTCGTCAACTACCTAACTNAGCCTATGCCTATTCTGTATGTAATTCAACCCCCAATCATTCATTCCATCAGTTTGGTCTGGCCGGCGGCACCTGAGGGGGAGCTGGCAGACTGCCGGGTTTGGCTAGGTAGGTAGTCAATTCCAAGCAAAAGCACAACCGCAGCCAGACGGTCTATGCGGACCTACTTTACCTACCTATCTAGGTAGCTTGGATTCTTGGGCGGCGTAGGCAGGTTCTGTCCTGGCTTCTAGTGTAGCTTCTGGACGTTCCCCACTAACAACTGGGTATACCTATCTAGTATGGTACCAGCCCAGTCTATCTACCTACCACCTACCCACCCACGCTAGGTAGCCCCCGTCGCTCTCTTCACCAGCTTGACTTAACCTCATCCAAACTTTTGGATTCTGTTCTGTCCCATCACGTCCCATCTCGCACGACTTCTCCTCCTCTTGTCACAACCACATCCCCTAGAGACAAGTCACTGTAAAACCCCCCCTTTATTTTCAAGCATATACAGCGGCATTAGCCTAGGCTAGGGGGCTATCTTCTTCTTCTTCACCCCAGATCTGTCAGTTTGTGTCGTTTCTTTTTATTCCTCTTAACTCCGTCATCTTGTTTTGTCTTGTAATTGCTGTCTCGACCCCAACCCGGCTCGCATTGCCTCAACTCAACCCGACCCAACCCGACTTGACTCGAGATCACGGCCGGATCCCACAAGACTAGCGATTCTGTTGGTATATAGAGCTATTGTATGAACCATAGGCGCTCTGGCCTTCTAATTGACTGTCTCAACACCCCTTCCATTCTCTCTGCACCGCCGGCGGTTATTTCGCCTCCAGGGTTCAAGTCTGTTTGTTTACATCATACCTCACTATCAATCAACTCCCTGCCGTTCGCTGTTTCTCCATCGTGCATGGAAACGTATGAAACCAGCCTCGATCACAACGCCGACGTCATAATCCAACTCCTTGCTGCCGCTTAGTGTCTGCCTCGGTGGTCTGGGTAGTAACCCACTCGTTGTCACTATATACCAGTCTTGCGCGTTCCACGCTTTCCCACAACATGGTAGCCGGCATCCGACGGAGAAAGTTGATCGGCCATCGGCGCCGCGTTGAAGACGAAGGCGAGGATGAGGGTGGCCCCGAACAGCTTGACATAGACGATGATTCTATCAGCGAAGGTTCCTTGGCTTCCGACGACGTCGACGCTGCCGATGACAGCGATACTAGTAATCTCGAAGACGCCTCCCCAACAGCACCGCCAGTGAAAAAGAAGATAGCTGGTCGCACTGCTAGCAGTAACGGCAATAGGAGGGCGACGTCTAAGCCTACACCCGATTCTGCTGTTCAGAAGCATTCAAAGTCGAGTAACGATGCTGTATCCGACACGGAGTTCATGATGAATGGCTTGAGCATCTCCGACAAGGATGCTCCTGTCCAAGAGATGGAATTTCAAAATGCTCCGAAGTCACCCGAACAGACGCCCGCGCCTATTGTGGTGAGCTCAAATTCCGTGTTAGCTCCATCACGGGACGGCCCTCTAGGCGATCGACGCCGCATAGAACACGAAGAATACAGACGCAAGCGAGATGAGGACCCTTCTTTCGTTCCCAATCGAGGGGCTTTCTTTATGCACGATCACAGGCATGCTGGGCCGGCTGCTAATGGATTTCGTCCGTTTGGTCGGACTTCTCGGGGGAGAGGTCGTGGCATTGGAGGCCCCTTTGCCCCAGCGAGGTAAGCATCATTCCCTATTCGATTTTCCTTCCATACTGACAGTAGCAGCAGCAGCAGCAGCTATCCAGTGCCTAACCCGGCCGACCCTACAGTATCCGCTCCCTGGGCCCATGATATGCACGAGACTGTGACTCAAGCTCCACCGATCCGGCAGCCGCGATCCTCGTTCGCCGATGATGGGCCCCCGAACGGCAATGGCTTCATCCCAACCTGCCCCCAAAGCTCTACGCCCATCAACCGGAAGATGTCCACAGATAAACTGCTAGGGACTGCTCAGATCAGGGTATTCTTCCCAGGTTTNAAATAAACCCATCATCTTTGCCGCCATACCCATCAAGCAGTATACCAAACTGCCTGACCATAGGCCACCTCTGAGACGCGATAAGCCGGTCCGGATCTCCCTCCCCGATTTGCCGCATCGTTACGTCWYTCCAGCTACTGCTGCTGCAGGCATTGCGTTAGAAATTATAAACACAGCGGGCAACCAACGCTAGCCTACGGATTTTTTAATTTTCACCCCAAATTTTTACTGAACTCATAAGTTGTAGGGGTATGTATTGTGTTATGCTGCCAAGTCGTAATCATAAGCCTCTCAGTTCCTCGTCTGTGCGAATCCATATCACATCCTCCAAACCAGAAATATCATGGCAACAAGTCCTCCTCTGTGTGAATCCATATCACATCCTCCAAACCAGAAATATCATCGCCACAAGTCCTAGTAATGTACACACCGTGATGAATCCATCGTGATGAAGCTCTTAAAAGTGAAGATATCCGATTGCAAGTCACTCGTTCTCGCCGTGGTTGTCGTGCTCATGCTCGTGGTTATTGTCTCTCTGCTCATTATAGTTGTTCATGATGTTAAGCATGACTCCGAGCGTTGCAACAAACTCAGGTTGGGTCGCTAGATCGAGCCTGATCGAAGCGCAGACAAATCCCATGATATTGTTGTCAGAGGCATGGTTGATGTCCAAAAGCTGGTTGGTGTGAAACATGGTAGCCTGGAAATGGAAGTCTCGATTTGCAATAACTCGATGGGCATCGTCAACCCTGCAGCGAACGAAAGCGAGCCAGTCGATAATGATTCGACGTGCAGCAAGGTACTGAACAGCCACGTAACCCCGAATTTCGTTACGTTCACGGGGGTTCAGAAGTCGGCCGGTGTTGATCATGACGGCACGGTAGAGGGGGTGAAGGCGGGTACGATCCTCGTCGGTGAAGGAAGACATCGTGAGAATGTGTAGATAAAGCTTCGGTGATGCGCCTGATAAAATAAATCAATTTGCTGCTCAAACAACGTTGTAAAGTTGTAATATTACTTACTTGATAATAGGGGGATTAAAAAATAAGATAGACGCGTGATTTAGCCGATTTAAATTGATAAATAGCTGTTAATTGTGGTTGATAAGTGAGGAAGCTGAAGATGTAATTGTGAGGTTGAAAAGTTAGGAATTAAAGAGCTAAATACTAGCAGGCTCAGCGATTATATGATACCTGACTGCAGCATTTAAAAAAAGGTACCCAGGTACTTATTAAGTACGGTTAAAAAGGAAGGAAGTATAGATGGTATAATTAAAAAAAGGAAGGTACGAATTGGCACTCTGCTAGAATTCAAGTATCGCTAAACACCACCCCTCTCAACCTTTACACCTACCCTCTCAACCTTTACACCTACAACAACCAGAACCACAATCGCAACCACAACGCCTCTCTCTTTTTACAATCCAAGCTCTTTTAATTGTTCACATCGTGGCTAATCTGAAACATATAATTTTACGGCTCTACAATTCTAATTTACTATCGAGACTGCAAATACCACCGCTTCTTCAATCGACAGCTGCTGCATCTACTCTCACATACTCTGAAGTACTTTCGCCGTGCCTTTTCGTGGGTTACCTTCGTGCAATTACTTTCTAGTCATCGCCATTGCTCAGGTATGTTCATTTCAAGCCATTTATCGTTATATATTTGTATATTCTGTGTATGCACGATCAATGGCTGGAGAATAACACGATAGTGGATTATCTGTCTCTTCCCATGCCATTATTATCATCAACTAACTTGTATTCACTACAGGATATCATCATGCCTTCCACTACCGCGAGCAAGAAGGGTGGAAAGAAGAGCGGAAAGGCGAAGGCCGTGAAGAATGGCGGCATCATGAAGCCGGAGAGCCGTCCCAAGCGAATGGGCGCCAAATTCCAACAACGCGTGCAGACTGCCCTGACCCGCAGAGCACTAGATGAGAACGAGCTGCGCGATAAGAAAACTTCGCAAGGTACATCTCGTGATGGCGACTCGTATCTTATTCAAACCGACTTGGCTTTGAAGAACTTCAGTGCGACTATGGCCTTATATGCCACGAGAATTGCGGAAGAGCAATCTGGTCGACATAGAGATGCAGTAAACGCGGTTCAGTATGCTCGAGCGGTACAAATCTATAACGGTGAAGATAATTTCCCAGCCACCTTGGCTAAAGCTTGGAACGAGTTCGTCGGTGATGACTTTGAGGATTATAAGAAGCCCGCAAGTTGTCGATTCATTCGCCAACAGCATGTCGAGACTTTACGAACCACCGCAGGAAGCATGGGACTCTATATCCCTGATGGCATGCTATTTCCTGAGACTCATGTCTATGGATCTTTCATGTCGAAACCCCGAGACATAGTTCCTGGTCCTGCACACAATAATGGTGGTCGCCGAGCTCGCGCTCGCGCTCGTGCTGATGAAAACGACAGCGATCAACATGATGACGATTCCTCTAGTGACAGCGAGGATAGCAGCAGTGACGATGATACTTCTAACATCGCCCACGATGGAGAGGAGCATCATTCTGTCAACGACAATGAAGAGGAGCATTATTCTGTCAACGACAATGAAGAGGAGCATTATCCTGTCAACGACAATGAAGAGGAGCATCATTTTGTCAACGACAATGAAGAGGAGAATATTGATTCAGACCTTTTTCGCGTGGATTAGAACTAATCTCTCAAGTAAGTCGTTTAATATTCCTGTTACTCTGCTTAATGCTTATTGTTTAAACAACCCATGAGAAGCCGATATACACGATTTGCATATCTGTTTAACATGTATAATAACGATTTCACCATTAATTGCTAATATATTGGGCAGACACTTAGCACTGGCATCGACAACCTTGCTTTCATTTCCCAACGAACTATTTGAACTTTCGATTGACGATTTCGCGATAGCATGCTCCGCGGTAGCATGCATTAATCGTACGGCTAGGTAGCCATAATTGCGACATGTTTTACGAATGGGAAACGAAGATACAAAATTCCAAAAAAAAAAACACTTGAGCTCTGAACTGGCTGTTTTGCGAGATAATCGGTTGATATCTTTATAAATGGGAAATGGTGATATGAAACTTATGGTTGAAGTTGAGGTTGAGAGCTTGGGATTGGGCATTATATTCTTACAACGCGGTTATCTGCCCAGTGGTATGGAAGGTTACGAGGTTAGGTAATGGAAATGCTTGCGACACATCGCAGCTCTTGACTGGGGAGATACAAGATTACACAATTGGCAGCTCGTAATAAGAGATCATACAATACATTAGCAATTGCTCAATAAGAGATCAATCAATGCTTATTTCATTAGTAACAATTGCAATTAAATATAAGCTGAATAATACGGGTAATTCAGTTAATTACGTGGTATTAACTTTTAACATTATGGGTCTAGTAACATTATGTTAACTCCAACATTGATTTTATTGCAACATCGTGATAAAGTCTAACATTGCGTCTTAGTAATGTCAGGCCAAAGTTAAATTTATGCTTAAGGCAAAAAACTTAAAAAAACGCTCAGCAATGAAATTTATCTGCTCAGCGCCGTAATGTAATGCACCTAAAGCAGCCGACTTTAAAGGCGTGCATCAGCCGCCCAATACAAGATAAAACAATTCTGACTTCATATCTTTCAATTCGACATTATTCTCCATCGAATAATACAAATATCAAACCAACCTGACCAAGTCGATAATTGTGATGTTCCAAAAATAAAGACTCTCAAGCACTGTGAAATCTATCCGTAGTGACCTGAATCATTTTAAGTTGAGTCCTTCAGTATGTACTCAATGCCCATTGGGGTTGGGATCTCCAGGATGACCTGGCAAATATTGAGTTAAATATTCGACACTGCTGCAGGCTGGTGGTTAGGTTTATCATTAGTCGTCATCACTATATAAATTGTATGGCCATTTGGACACTATTGCTTAAAATGGTAATAATTTTACTTTAACTGTCTGCTACAATTCTGCTGGCACTGTGACCCCAAAATAACACTATATCTACACCTAACCGTGTGCCAACACCCTGTCCTAAAACGGGGTCCCCCCGGGTAGGTAGGTAATAGCGGTACATTACCTCGTATGGATTACTAATTGCACCTATGTCCTCATAAGATGGATCTGAGACTAGTTATCGACTAATTACTATAGCGAGGTGAGTACTACGGAATAATGTACATAGTTAGAGGCTTTTAGAGTGACATTTCATTACAAATATACATCAGGGGTAGAAAACAGCCGCAAATTGTTCCACTGGCATAATCAATACTCCCTTTTCAAGATAATGATATAAATTGCGGAGCTCAGGTTGATTGTACATACAATAGACACGACAGGTATTCAGGGCTGTACAGACCCCTATTTATTAATGCCCTTGGTATTCTTTCCCTAGGAACCCTATAAATATCTTACTGTGCCTTTTTTTACCCCTAATCTAGCGACTCAAGCTATAACTACCTACTTAGAACAAAACATGATACTTATGTCCACCATCTAAAGGTAGGAAAACTAAGATCCCATAGATTCGGAATCACAGCAGGTTTTTGTTTGCTGCCCCCCCCCACGTGTCGGCTACCTGTCTTCCGTTACGCATGCATGCGAGACATGCGTCGTATTGATTACATATGCCAATGTAACTCCGCATCTAGATGCAAAACGCTATCTAAGTTTAGCACCCCAATTACCTACTGTACATAGGAGTAGGTCGATAGGGGATGACGTACTTGTAGATAAGCTAAGCTTTCCCTTTTCCGTCCAGCATAACCAATAAGACAGGATGTAAATCTAATTCTCCATAATTATTTTTTAAACTTTTTGGTTTTACTTGATCACATGTCGGAGGGAGGGTAAGCAAAATCCGATGCCAACAGGCCTACAAGAACGATTTGAATTCTCCCTCTGTCCGGTATCTATATAATAGCGTACAAAGACGGAGCCTGCAGGTGAAACAGCACACAACAGAGAACAAAGAGCTCTACAGTTCTGTCTGCTGTACCTGCTCCTGTTCCTGTTAGTCCATGGACACTGTACAGCACTAGATACGATAGTGTTACCCAGGCTACACAACGCTAAGGTCAGTCTAAGCCGGATGTGGCGGTGCGCGGGGCGATCCACAACAATCAGAAGCCAGACAGCTCACATCGAACACACTTTGGGAACTGGGAACCAACCTGAAGCAGCGCAGCCGTGCTCTAGTGTCCACTATTGTCAACTTCCCCAGATCCACCTCCACATTCAACACAGCTCACCAAGGATTCAACCGACTCACTCGACAACATGTCCCGCGACGGAGATGCCAGCAGACCTGGCCCGCAGTCCAAAACTCGAGAGCCTGTGAAGCATTGCGGCGACACCAACGGCAACACCGCCGGCAGCAGCAGCGGCTCCAGCAGCGGCTCCGGCAGCAGCTCCAGCAGTAGTGATACTACGACTAGCCGTCGCCTGGCGGACCTGCCGCATGATGTGTTGCTTCAGATATTCCAAGTCGTGGCTGACATGTCACCGCGCGACCTCTGC
>JAPESX010000554.1:0-16786 GCA_029590615.1 Nemania bipapillata | reverse complement strand
CGGTGACACCTATACCTATTGTCAGGTGATAAAGTCGCTACACCCTATAGGGTGGCTATATCAACCTATTTGGCTATATATTAGGGCCTCTAGGCCCCTCCCTGAGGGACCTAGAGGGCCAGGAATTAATGAATTGAATATATTGAGCCCTAATTTACACCTTCTTCCTAACAACTAATAGGCTTCTACTCACTCTGTGACCCAAACCTCTGACACCTATAAACCCATTCCCTTCACCTTAAAGCAGGGTTGGGAGGAGGAATATATCCCACTATTAGCATACTCTAGGTGGGATGAGGGCTCTAAGATCTGGATGAGGCTTCGTGGGAACTTTCCGGAATTGCTGACAGGAGAAAAATCTGGTTTCGACATTGATCTAACGCTGTATGGGACTCAAATCGCTGAAATTTGGCGCTGCTTGCCATTGCCAGCGACGGTCGGCCATTGCCTGGAATTCATACATACTCTGGGTCTCGAGCAGCTGGGTGGACACGGGAATTCGTGGGTCGGGATAAAGAGGATTTACGACCGCAAGTTCGTGAAACGCGTGTAGCTGCTTCTCGAGCCACAAATAGCAGACAACACGCCCATCTAAGGTGTATAGGGCCTATTGCAGATAAAACATGGCTTATCTGAGGTGGGTTGTCGGGTAATAAAGTCGCTAAATCGTATAGAATGGCTATATCAACCTATTTGGTTATATATTAGGGCTTCTAGCCCCCACCTGAGGGACCTAAAGGGCCAGGAATTAATTCATCTTTCTATTAAGCCTTAAGTATTACCCTCTTCTACACTTCTCCCGAAACGCTAATAGGCTTCCATTCACTCTGTGGCCCGATCCTCTGACATGGATGAAGCCATCTTGCTCTTGTAGCCATGCTGTTGCGGTGCCGATGTTGCCGAAAAGGACCTCGAACTTGGTTGGATGCATTTCGAGTTGGTGTTACAGCATACAGAGGAGTTTAATGAGGGGCGTGTTCCCTCTTATGTACTTGCGTATGTAGCAATCTAACTATGCATAAGCACTGAAGACTGCAAGGCGAGTGGTCGGGGCTATTGACGCAATGAGACAAATGTGTATTATCAATATAGGTAGTGAATACGAGCACGCATAGCAACAGTCACCTGGAGTACCCATTTAACTCAATGATAATAACTTACGTGATTTTATTCACTATACGAACCCTAGTCACATATTACATGGTAGCTATAAGTGTTAGTTGGTGCTTATACAGGTCGAGTTACTGTCAGAGGGTTTATTTCAGAGGCAGGATAAGCTATGCATAGAAAGAGCATTGTGGAACTAGATACTAGTATAGAGGTAGGGCTTAGTATTATTGATTGCAATTTTTCATATAAATTACTTCAGGGACCTAGGAACCATACCCCTTGCGATTTTATCACCTGCTAAGCATATATTTACGATCCAGTGCTATGTTATCCACATCTAAACAATATAATCAAACTTGAGACCTCGCCATGCTGCAAACCCTTCTTCTTTTGTTCATGTTATTCCAATTATCCCTAATCTACTAGTAATACTGTGCCTGTTACTGCTTCTTAGTAACCGGGGCAATTGTTTACATAGATGTTTTTAGAGTTGTCTTTTGGCCATTCAGGGGAGAACTTGGGCAAGTACTTCAAACCTAGGCATGTAAGAAGGCAATTGTATCTGTACAGCAGATGCAGGTTGTTGGAACTCAGGACAATTCATTCGCAGTTTCTTCTATTTTTTTTTTAAAATTAGCTGATTTAAACTTCGATATATTTTCTAACTATTTTAAAACTACGTTCAAGAGCTTCCAGCACCCAATTGTAGCTAATTCAGAACCCTGAATATGCAATAAAATGACATTGATGAATGCCCAAAGAAATTCAAACTAAACGAATAGAGGGGGTATCGCGATAGGGACGTAAGAAGATACAAGTAGTTGTACATGATCATATCTTATTGCCTCACATTTTGCTCGCTTTCTCCGCCAACGCCAACACTGCGTTCTGTTGGGCAGTTCCCATCTCTGCTAAAGGCTCCCGGATCCATTGAAAAATGCGCCTCCAGACCATCTCACCGTCATGAGGCGTGTTTATTAGCGCCTCCAAACTTGCGAAAGCTTTCTCATCACTGAGAGCATCGAAACCAAACCAACGAATCGAGTCGTGTAGCCTGAGGCGAGCTGTCTCTGCGTCCTTTTCCGGATGGCCCTGCAAGGTGAGAATGGTGTTGGACACAGCCAGAAAGCACTGGTTGCTGTGTGCGAGTGCTGTAAATCCATGCGGCCGGGAGACGACCTCGCGTCGATGATGTTGCTGCAGTTTGAAGAACCCTAAAGCCGCTGCCTCGTGGAAGAACTTCCGCCCCTCGCTTGTGAGGTCTACGGATGCAACGCCCATCTGTGATTGTGTTAGCTAGGGATGCGTTCTCGCCCCGACTTGCAGATCCTCCCTGCGCTTTATTCTTACTTATGAGTATGGTGGGATTGACTGGGCTGTTTCGTTATAGCTCATTGATAAATAAAGAGTAGGAGGATATAATAGAATGTACTCTGCTTACTTCGGGAATCGGGGCATCTGAAACCTTGCCACCGAATATATTACTAATAGTCTGATGCCCCCAGCAAATCCCCAAAAGTTTCTTGTGTGGGTAATCCCGCACCAGCCGTCGCACGAATTCGTGAACTTCGAGAATCCAAGCGTGCCGCTTTCGTGGGTCGACATTGCTGCCACCCAGCACGATGAGATCAAAGTAATCCGGATTGGGAAACTCTCCAGGGCGGTTGGCGGGTTCGTAGAACGCGAGCTGTGCGTCTGGTGCCACGGCGCCAATCGTGCGCTGATACGACCCACGGATTGCTGGTAATAAGGCCGAGCGGTAAGAGTTCAGCAAGACGGCGATGCGCAGAGGCCCTGCTTTTGACGTTTCTGTCAACTTGGATGCAGCTTCTGAGAGTTGCGCTTGATCGAAGCCCTCTTCTGCCCTTGGCGACGACATGATGTTGAGTGGACTGAGCGAGTTGGCTGGCAACATGGTCATGGGTGGTATCATATTCCCGATGACGGCGTAAAGTGTGCGTGTTTATGTTTATGTGTGGGAAATTGGGACATAGAGCGAGTATCGATGATAGGTGTAAGTGGCAATAGTAAGGGTAATGGTATGTATTGCACTGAGACTGGCACTGTCTGTTGAAGACTACGCCGGGATGCCAAGGCACTGTTGAAGGCCTGGAAGTTTACCTTGACGTATGTGCTCAATAGAAATAATAGAATGTGGTGTAAGATTAAAGTTGTAGCGTTGCCTGGGTAGTTGGTCGTAATGCTCCTAAGTCTAGACCCGACGCCAGGGGGTTGGTCCCGGCGGCTGTATCCCGGGATATGGCAGCTGTCTGGCTGGTTAGCTACCTCCCTTGCGCAGACTAGGTACCTATCTAGGTACCTAGTCTACCAGCTTGACGTTAGAAGGAACCAGGAAATCGACCAATCAGTAATGGGACATGGCCCCTAGTTTTCTAGGCTAGCGCGCTAAACCTTCGCCCGCATCAAAATACGTACCTATAGTCAAGGCCAAAATGCGAGCCGCCGGGGATCACGGATGTCGTTGCCGCGGCACTAGAGTAGGTATCTGCATCGATTTGGCTTTTGACGATCAACGCGTGTAACTTAAGTGTCTTCTGTAGCTTAATAAGCTAGCAGACTTTGAGACAACAGGGATAGGGATATAGGATATTACCATTTATATCATGCCAGGTACAGGACAGCCTTAGAGTTTACGCCTGTTCTTTCCACTTGGGACTAATACTTAAGCCTTGCCGGTTTGTCAAGTCGTTTGTGATTCCAGTAGGCATTGGGATTCATCTAAGCCCGTACAATGCTGGTTGACAAACAGCGTTGGTATTCCAGAGAAACAGCATACCGATTTTCAAACTAATATATTCAAAATGGGGAGGTATAATAGCTATGGGGCCGTTTTTGATCAATGGTTATATAGAGCGGCTATTGGCGGAGGAGATACCACTGCATACAGAATATACTTCTACTCTTCTAATCGAATCCGTGAGATCGACACGGGACCTGGGAATTGGTCCTACAGTTCTTTCTTTTGTTATACCAAGTAATGTTAATGTGTGTTTGTCTCGGGCTGCTTCCCTCTGCCCGTGGTTGCATCGAACTCTCCCCATTTGCATCTTATTGAGACGCTTTTGGCCACAGGCTAGGGAATTTTGAGATCTCCAGGTGTGGTGCATATTGCTCGATTTGACGAACAGGGGAGTTGCTGCAAGACAAAAAGCAAAACTCAAGAGAGGCAATAACTTTCGTCTTCTCTCCGAGAATGGTAGCATGTGTCGTCCATTGGTAGAAGGGGCTCTTTCATTCAGAACGAGTGCAGATAAGCGATGGTTGCACGGCGTTACCTGGCTCTTATATTAGTCCGATATCTCACAAACGAACGATGGACATAGAAAGCAGGGGGGTGATGGGCTAGTGAGAGCCTGGAAAGATCAGCCGCGTTGGCTGTCCGCCTTCCATTTCGCTTCAACTGCTGGCCACTAGGCATGTGGTTTGCGGTGTATCGCCGAGTACCATGCGTCAAGCCCAGCAGATCATATTAAGTGACTCAGTAGTTGACAGATGTTACCTATCTATTCACATGCACGTCAGACGCATTGGCACCTCCAACATCCTCGAACGCATACCACCGGAGCGGTTCGCGGGAGGGGAGAGATAACCCTTACTTTCCTCCACTATGTATGAGTCTAGAATCATTGTGGCATCGTTTGAGTATGCCAAGCTTGGACGACATAGCACCTCCCGAGTGTTGTTGTCATTGATGATCCGGGATGGAAAATAGTCTCCGAAGATCCGAAGTATGTACAGTCTAATAAGTAGCACAGGGCATAGTTAGACTGCACAGGATGTTTGCAATATGCAAGAGGGGTTGTGATTTGGGCGCCACGGGTTGCCAACCTGGTTGTTATGCGGCCCACACATACTTAGATACACTCCGTCTCTGTAAGTCATCTGTTAGCAAGAGATGTAGCTAGGTACTGTCTCCTGTCGGCCAAACATGCCGATTTATAGTCTTTCTATGGGGTACATGCAGTGATGTCTGTAAACGGTTAATCCTCACAGGGAATGACCCATGATCGTCTGACATGTCGCGTACCACTGGGAATCGCAGCCGAGTTCCCTCAACTGCAGCCATCTGTTAGCCTATAAGATTATGAAGCTAGATATATTATATGCATTCTACAACGGAAGCATCGGAGTTCCCCAGATTTTGCTGAAGGGCACTCCTTTGAGAAGAGATATGCTTACGGTTGGGGGTTTAGATGAGCTACCCCTTTACTGGACCCATCATACCACATGTACAGAGATCTTGAATACTATCACGGCTATCGATCGAATCATTTAAGCGATAGGGATCTCTACAGGGATCATAAAACCGGGTTGGGCTGTACTCCTCGACGGCAGGCCGTTGGCTCGTGGGGTTAAAGTACGAGGCTGGTATATGCAGACGGCCGTTCTGTCGCTGGTAGCAGTCGTGTCTAGCAGTTGTACCTGACCTATTAGACTTTAGCTTGGGTAAAAATACTAGTATAAGAACTGAAGGAGGGCTCAAGCTGGCTGCCCTAGCGGTAAGAATGTTAGACGGGTTGGGCTTTACATTTGCATAGGGGGGAGGGGGGAAAGGGTGGCGATCTTTGGCATATTAGCAAGCCACTACTATAGAATGGCTGCCGTAATACGTGTACCCGTTGCTCACTGAAAACTACCCACGAATGACCCCTATACTGGCTCGCGGGGGTTTCCTTACCTGACGCCTGTGGAGTCTGCCAGTGGCTCTGAGCTTCTCTACCTATTTTCCTGCAGTACATGTGTGTAACAGGAGAGCCGCACCAAGCTTGTGTACAAGGGACGCCCCAAGACTCAACTACTTTTCACAGTGCTGCTAGGGATCCGTCTCTAAATCTGGAAGTACCAAGCCGAGAGAACGACCTCGATGTGCCGGCGATCGTTTTAGGTAGTGATTTTTACGGTTTCGAGACGGCCTTGCTTCCCGAACCTCTCCACTTTCAGTCCTGATGCTCCACACAATTCGAAGATGCCGAAATGTCCTAAGCATGGCACCTAATCTAGCTAGGCGCCAGTAAGGCTGATGTGAATAGGGCGATGAAAGGGAAGTAAGGACGCCACCGGCAATACCGGTGACTATCTTCTCGAAATCCGTTGGAGTTTGACTGGGTACTTTTATTTTCCTGCCTTCGAGGTTCAAGTATGTTTTAACCCCGTTAGCTTTCGGCATTGTTATTCTCTCTTGATTTGAAATAACCCCCCCATACCCGCTAATGAGGACTAAACTTCATCTTGAGTGAGCACCCAACGAAGTATTGTATATTAGTTACCATATTGACTCAAACGCGGCTGCCTCTCTAGTCACTCTAAGTAACCTAGTAGGTGCTAGTCATTCGTCTTCGTCGTCGACACTGGATGTCTAACGAACCAGTTCCTGTAGTCCTGAGAGGAGAACAGTTTCGGCTGCGGTTCTTGAGTCATATTCGGGAAGTCGCACAACACTACATCACCAGGAACGTAGGTTCCTGACCGCTAAGTGTCTTCTGCAAGTATACCCAACTCTCCTATCGGCAAGGCATTTTAAGCGGGGTTGTCAACGACATCTACTGGTTGCATACTTGCGCAGAAGGCCGACAGAAGCGGCGGTGAACATCCAACTTGAGGGGGACATTCCAGAAGATTAAGACAGACATCAAAGATGCCTGATATGAGGCCAACACAACCCCCGCTTCTCCAGCCTCTCCGGCCTCTCTATCGCAGTCGTCTACCGGGCAAGTCTCACCTCCACAGATATCGCGGACGAAATTGTTTTCCGTTCTTCCAGGACAGGCTTATAGACACGTCTGGGTACCACATTGACCAGAGTTACCACGAACCGGTGTCTCAGCAACTCCTGCAGCAAATCATGGACAACCAGACCCTGTATCAACATGGAATTGACAGCGGCGACGAGACTTGTTCAGTATGAGCCCCTTTCCACCCCCTATGTGTGAGTCCATCTCGCAACGGACCTATCCTGACACTCACCTCGACAGCTTAACGACTATTTCGCTGAAAGTTTTCCGGTGGTCGGTCCGGGTATGCAAAACGTCAGAAGTCAAACGGCTGCCCAGGCTGTCTCACTCGCAAATTGCGGGAGGGACTTTGGTCCGAGTCATCCCCTATACAGTAACAAAGCGGCCCCGGGAAATGAGCAGATGGTTTTCCCAGACCACCCCGCCGCAAACGCTTATGCACACGACCTGAATAGTAATTTCAGCCAGCAGCATTTTCACTATTCCTCTTACAATCCTAACGCCCTTTGTAATTCATCTCTCGGTATCGAGTTCCAGCACGGGCTGCCGTCATCCACCGAAATGTACTCCAATATGCCGATGTTTGCAGAGCCTTTTGAATGCACTAATCTCAACCCCGGCACGTTTAATAGCAGCTTCTCATCATCGGCTAGTTCCTCGATAGCCTCTGAGAGAATGGCCTCAATGACCCTCGAGTCTGCTCCCCAACATGACCGCACGCTGCCGATGGATTTTCGGGCTAATCATCATGTATCCTCCTCAGGCATTGAGGGACACGGCTGGGTAGGAAACTGTCCTGCCACCATATCCCCTAAAATGCTGCGAATCAACCCATCCCCTACACCAATGTCATCTTCCGAGTCAATCCAGGCAAGCATAGCCGTAGCTAACCATGACTCGGACCTCGGGTCATCCGCATGGGACCACCATGAGGCCCGCAACATCCTTCCTCCAAAGCGCTCAAATCACAAGACTCGCAAAGAATTGCCGACGAAACCCACAAAGTCTCGCCTGGCGTCATCATCTCTGCCTCATGAATCGGTGACCTCGAAGGGAAAGGGCAAAGCACAAACACAACGCAGCCCCCCGCCACCGCTAAGGAGCTTGATAGTACCGGCGCCGGCTAGACTGGTTTCTAAAAGTCACCAGGTCGCAGAGGTTCACGGCTCCGTGGCGACGTTACCTTCTGCTCCTACTGACGTCGAAAACGATGCTGAACGCGATGCTAAGAACCGATTCTTAGTAGAGTCGAAGCTTGCGGGCATGACATATCGCGAAATTCGACGCCAGGGGGGATTCACAGAGGCCGAATCCACGCTGCGGGGACGATTCCGAACATTGACCAAAAACAAAGAGCAGCGGGTGAGAAAGCCCGAATGGCAAGATAAGGATGTAAGTTATCTCATAAGCCTAGAGTTTTATTGAGTCGTGTTTCATGGTACCTGCGCTTGGCCCTATCAACTAATATGTCGGTGATTCGAACAGATTCGTTTACTTAAGAGAGCTGTTCGGAAGCTCTCTAAAGGCGATAGGACTTCAGCTAGGGTGCCGTGGAAGCAGGTCGCCGCATACATTTATGAGCACGATGGTTCTTACCATTTTGGCAACGCAACCTGTCGTAAGAAATGGGATGAACTGGTCGAGCAAGGGGCGGCTGGACTGTCCTGAAACAGGGATATAAGGACAAACACTGAAGGGAAGATAATATAAACTGCGAGTGTGTAAGATAAAGGACAAGCCCACTATGGTTGAGAACAAGGTTTGTAATGCGAGATTAGAGCATATGTGGCAAGTACTTACGAGGAGAAGGAGAAGCAGAGTGTATTAGTTTGGTCGCTTAGTATGTAGACAATAAGTCACGGCTTCACGGTCAGATCATTAGCGTTCCATTCTCTCTGAGGATTCTTCTCACTTATCTCCGTTTATGGTTGCTGGTGGCACGCCGATCTCGGCTAACACACTAGACAAGATCATGCTACTAGCTCTTAAGGCATCCCATTCGACTTTATTCTTGACGAGGGCTGTGCCAGCTAATACCGTACCGTTGAGGGCCACGTTCCCAATTTCCTTCCCACTATCATCCCAGATAGGTGCCCCTTCTGCGGTTCGAGGGCAAAGCGCCATACATGTGCTCGTCATGGCAAAATTGTAGCTTATCTGCGCCTCACCTTCCATAACAGCCTCTACATTGGATATGGTCGCAGAGACTGCGCGTTTATATAGCGATAGATAGGCGAGATGCTTCTCTTCGGCATTCATGTCGGCACTGATAGAAGATGCGAAGACGGCAAATGGAAGCATCTTTTCACTTAGGCACAGTTTATCTGCTAGTACGGCCCATTCGTGTCCAAGCTTAGTAGCCTCGAGTCCATGTTTCATACATTCAACGGGCAGGAGTTGGAGGTGTCGGTGCGGTTGGCTTGCACCAGAATGGCCACCGGAGTTGAAGAAGACAAATAACTCCTGATCTGCACTGTGGTAGGCCTGAACGCAAGCATATGCTGCATCGATATCGCCTCTTTCAAGAAGATGTGACTGGGGTTTGAAATCTCTAGTCGCTAGTATAAAATGCTCTGGCACGATGGCAAACTTATTCAAAACTAGCCTATGGGAGGGCGGAAGCTGTGCTACCAGCAGGGCCGGGCAGGGGTTTTCGAAGGGATTGAAAGACCTTGTGTTCGGTTCCACGGGCTTCGGGGGCTTGGGCTTCTGAGCGAGGGAAGGCGAATACCGGAGCTGGAACTAATGAAGAGTTGTTAGACCTTCCTGTGATCCCGGCGTTAGGTGCACACCTACGGCGAGCGATCCTACTGTCAGGATTGCAACCTGTGTCGGGTAGTAGATCAGATCACCACTGGCTTGCGCTCTTACAAAGGCCTCTTTGATCAACGTCGGGAGATTTGAGGGAACAATTGGTGGTGACATTTTGCTCTAGTCAATCTAAAAGGTGGTGGTGCAATTAGCACGCCAATACTAATGCAATTGATTGTTGGGATGATTGTCAATCCAGGCTACCTAACAAGAAACATGTTTTTGGAGGACAACAAAGTTCTGCTTATCCTTTTCGAGCGTTGCCAGCTGAGCTCAGCTGATTTTGATAAGCTTCGACACAAATCACCACTTTCTTCCTTACGTAAGGCAGGCGCCTATGACCATAAAATGGCACTATTTTAATCAGATTCTCTCTTTTTAAATCTGCATCAAACCCGGAGCTTGACCTCATAGATAAGCAGCAATCCATAGGAGGTAGGTAGGTAGTGAGGATCGTGGTTCTCCTGCTCTTCAGGAATGATCAACTGTTAGGTACCTATGTCCACACACGCCGACATACGCCCAATGCCATCGAGTACATTTATGTCGTGAGGCGCAAGTGGATTCGCAATGCTGTACCATGCTGCACTATGGATTGCGGATTCGCAGAGCGTACTGTTATGGGTATGGTTTCTAGGTATTTCATTAAGCTCGTGCGATGAGTTGGTTTCATCCTGTGACCTTGGCAGATTGATTGGGTACAACGGCCCCAATAAAGGCACTGATCTATTTCCTAGTCGGAGGACATGGCGCCACTCAAACTCCTGGGCAATACTAGGTACTAAGTATATATATTAAATGCCGATCGAACACAACGATTAAATACTTGACGTAAAGGAATATTATGGGAAATGAGGTGTCAAGTGAGTCTCTACTATGGCATCGGAAGAAGCACACCTTGTGGCCCGGAGTGGAGGTCACACAGCAGGACTGCCTAAGATGGCACTACATATGTGTAGTCAATTAAAAGAATTAGGCACAGTACATTCTCTATACCAAAGTACATCAATAGACTGTCTCCCAGAATCCTTTTTTGGGGCATCGTGAAAGGGAATCATGGCTAGGCCAGCGTTACCTTAGGGAGAGTAGGCCAGCTTAGTACCTAGATAATATACCAGTAACTACATTCAAAATTCGGTTTCGCCACAGATCTAGCCCTTTGTGCTGTAAGGTTTCTTGCTGCTTCTCGTTGCTCCTTGTTTGGATGTAGTTTTGCAATGGGTAGTCGAAAAAGATGTGGTTTCCCGCCGGGCGAATAGATTCTCAAGAGGGACTATATTAACGCACAGCATACGTAGGAACTAGGTAGCATCCTCACAGAGCTTAATTTAATCACGATCCGACTACGATCCGTGAGGATCTTGTCTATATGAGAGATTGATATCGAATGAGGCTGGGAGGGAATGCTACCCACCTAGAAGGCAGTGTGTAGGCACATTCCAAGATACGGCGACAGTTTTTTCTTCCCCTGTTTCTAGATTGCTATACCTATAAAATGCTAGAAGGTAAGCTAGAATCTATATACAGGTACCTATAGACTATCATCTCCACTTTTCTTCACCTTCAATGATGTAGGTGGTAGGTATTGTACCTGACCCCAAGTCCGGCAGTGTAAGACACGGGGTGAGTTGATAGCCAATCGAATTCCGTATTGGGAAGTTTCCTAACACGTCCTGGTAGATCCTTGAGATCTTGTGGATGGCGCAGGGGAACAGAGGAGCGCTAACACGGCTCTACAGTTTCGAGAATTTCGATATGAATCGATGTTTACTATCGCACCAGGTGGGAAATAGGTACAACGTTTGTGTGAGGCGCCAAGTTGGATTTTCATTTCCCGATACTCGTCCGTCCGTAGCCATTGATCCAAGTTGCACCTACCCACCTCACACTCTTCCTGCTAGGTACTAAGGTATCACCTTGTGTTTCTGTACAAAATAGATGGAGGTTAAGTACCTACATATATGTAGGCAGTAGGCAGTTGACCTGTTGATGGATAACTACCTGCCTACCTCGTACCTACATACCTAGGTAGGTAGTAGGTTAGGTAGGTAGGCTGCCCGGTAATTAGGTATAAATAAAATGGATTGAGTGCAATTGCACTAAGCATTCATTGTGATTGCCTCTTTTCTCTATCTATAGTGTTTCCAGGTCGCCCATGACGACACCTCTCGTTTTGTAACCTTTTGTTGACCTCGCCTTGGCGCATTCAATAACAACGCCTCAGCATCACCACCATTCCCATACACACCCTACCTTATTCTTGTTTACGTTATCCTGTTGTCCGGACACACGCATTCGTTTTTCCTTCTTGGTCTCTCTTTTGGCCCTCCCCTTCTTGCTGTCTTGCCACCTCCAACCTGGACAAACCTATACCTACATTCGTATCAGCGACACCCGTTCTTTTCGTTGCCTCTTCATTCCCTCCCCTCTATCCCTAGAAACTGGAAGAGACTCCCCATCGCAGGCACTCCTTCACCGATAGAGGCAAGGCATCTTCAGCCGTTGTGTACGGTTTAGCCAATAAGGACAGACCCATAACTACCAAAGGTCCATAGTGTAAGCGCCCTCTCCACCCCTTTTGCCTATCCTTGTGTTTGTTTGCTTTGAAGCCCTTCCCCCAATCATATGGCACATGATGTATGAACCTCTGGATGGCCCTTTGTCAGTACTCCTTCCCCTTGCTTCCCCCTGTCTCTTTCGCCGCCTTTCTGGCGATCTCGTGTACAAGCCCCATTGTCCGCTCACCCTCGCGAAATGACAACTACCGACCCGGTCTTCCCAGCGAATAAAGATACTTTTAACCTAGCTGGTAAAATTCCCCCTTCGAGGCCCTTAAGCTTTCCCTCTACCCACCTGTTTCTCATAGTCTTCCCACTTCGTACTTTTTCTATTAACTTTATCGTATACTATTCAACTTCTACAATCCTTTAGTTTGTTTTTTTTCGCATCACTCTTCGTTCTGCACACCGCAAAACCTGATATTTTCATCGTTCTTGCTAGTCAAACAACCATACTAATTAGTCACATAGCTTTCGGTTATTACTATATTCGTTTTCGTATTGCCGCAGTCGTTAGCTGGTTCTAACTTGAAGATGGGTCTTTTTAAGGTCCTTGCAATGTCTGCAGCGGTGCTGCAGCTTGCTACACAAGGAATTGCCACCACTTCGGGCGCTGTCTTGAAGCAACAAGAAGATGGAGCCGCTTCCAGTTACTGGTTCTCAGCCATTCAGCGCCAGGGAGTTGCTGCATTTGCCTCCGAGCCCAATTACAAGGTGTTCCGCAATGTCAAAGATTATGGTGCGAAAGGAGATGGTACCACAGACGACACGGATGCCATCAACAAGGCCGTCACAGATGGTCCTGGTCGGTGTATCGACAAGTGCGATTCTCGCACCACTCATCCCGCCCTCGTATATTTTCCTTCTGGTACCTATCTAGTGAAGAAGCCCATCGTCCAGACATACTACACCCAATTTGTAGGCGATGCTCTGAATATACCGACCATCAAGGGATCTGCTGATTTTTCCGGGATGGGTATAATTGATGCAGACCCGTATGACTACACCACTGGCCAGGATCCACCTCCTAACTGGTACATCAATCAGAATAACTTCTTCCGCCAAGTCCGCAACTTCGTCATTGATATGACAGATATGCCGATCGGCCTTGACAAGGCGACCGCTGGCATACATTGGCAGGTGGCCCAGGCCACAAGTTTGCAAAACATAGTTTTCAACATGAACCCTACTAGCTCGGGGAACTACCAAAAGGGTCTTTTTATTGAGAACGGGTCTGGAGGCTTCATGACGGACCTGACATTCAATGGTGGCGGTATTGGCGCGGATATCGGTAGTCAACAGTACACCACTCGCAACTTAACTTTCAACAACTGCAATACCGCTATTCACATGATCTGGGACTGGCTGTGGCTGATGCAAGGAGTGACCATCAACGGCGGCCAATTGGGTATCAACATGACTAGCGACAGCTACGATACGATTAAGGTCGGATCACTGCTACTCCTCGACAGTAAGATCTCGAATGTCCCCGTGGGTATTAGTACTCTCTACAAGCCGGACCAGCAATACACCAACAACACCCTCATTATCGACAATGTGGACATGAGCGAAGGCGTTCCGGTTGCTGTCCAGTACGCTAAGGATGGCAGCTCCTTGCTCGAGGGAAATAAGATGATCAATGGTTGGGTCCAGGGTAGAGATTATAGTAGCGGAAAGGGCCAAGCTATCCAGAAAGCTCAAGACAAAATTAAGAAGCCGGATGTCCTTCTCGCTGGCGACGGAAAAGTTTTCACGCGTACCAAGCCCCAATACGAGGATGTTCCGGCCAACCGGTTCATCAGTGTCAAGTCATCCGGTGCCAAAGGCGATGGCAAGGCAGACGATACTGCCGCCATCCAGAAGGTCTTTGACAGTGCGAAGGATGGCAATGTTGTCTACTTCGACCATGGTGCATACGTCATCTCTGATACCATCAATATCCCCAAGAACGTCAAAATTACTGGAGAGATGTGGCCCCTTCTTATGGCTACAGGTCAAAAGTTTGCAGATCCTGGTAACCCTGTCCCGGTCTTCGAGGTTGGTAAGCCTGGTGATATTGGAAATGTCGAGATGTCCGACCTGATCATCGAGACTAAAGGCCCTCTCCCCGGAGCTATCCTCATGCAATGGAACCTGGCCGGGTCGGAGAATGGTGCCACAGGCATGTGGGACGTCCACTTTCGCGTTGGTGGCACAGCCGGAACTGAGCTTCAGTCTGATATCTGCAGCAAGAATCCTAATGAGACTACTACAGTTGACGATAACTGCAAAGGTACATTCTTAATGCTCCATCTTACCCCAACCGCTTCAGCCTATATTGAGAATTGCTGGTTCTGGGTTGCCGACCATGAACTCGATCGAGAGGACCACAACCAAATCAACATCTACAATGGCCGTGGCGTGTTGATTGAATCCCAGAAGCCAGTTTGGCTATGGGGAACCGCATCCGAGCATAGCATTCTGTACAACTACCAGATATCCAATGCCAAAAACACCTTCATCGGCCTCGCCCAGACCGAGACGGCTTATATGCAGGGCAACCCCGATGCTACCCAAGGCGTGACAGTACTTGAGGGCTACTACGACCCGGAGTTTAAACAGACTTGTGATGGATCATCTGACAAGTGTGCCAGAACATGGGGTATGAGGATCACCAATTCTTCTGACGTGTTTGTCCTTGGCGCAGGCATGTATAGCTTCTTTAACAACTACGCTCAGGACTGCGTTGCTGGCCAGAACTGTCAAGACAACATGATTAGCATCGAGAATTCCCACGTTAGCATGTACGGCATTAGCACTAAGGCTTCTGTAAATATGCTCACAGTCGATTCTAAACCCGTGGCACAAGACAAGGATAACCGCAATACGTTCTGTGCTGCCATTGCCAAGTATGAGAGCGACGCATCCGGTGATTCCAGCCCCGGTGACGGTTCGGGTCCCAATTCGAGCAGCTCCGTGCCAGTCCCGACCACGTCATCTACAAAACCAGCACAGTCGCCTGGTGCGACCACCAGCAGCGGATCCGGATCGTCGAGCGGCAGTGCTAGCAACAGCCCAACCCACACATCCACCGCTCAAGACGTCTCTCCTACAGGCAGCAATGGCCAACCCGGAGGAGGGGCGACTTCCACAACTTCTCTAAGCTCGGTGCCTGTATCTACACCTAATCCCGTCCCGTCCGATTCAGGCAGCGGTAATTCTCAGCCTTCTGGAGGTAGTCCTACTAGCGCGATGCCAACCCCAGGCCCAGGCGGTGAAGGTGGCGATGGTTCCGCGGTAACCATCACAGTCACAGAAACGGTTACTGCTGTTGGTACCTGCCAGACACCCTAGGAAGGGTTAAGCAGTACGGGACACACAGGTACGAAGACGCGAGCGTCCAGTACACTGCTTGTGACAGTGTTTACTACGGTTGTAACACCTTGCATACCTACGGCAACGTCTTTGGCTATGATGCCTCCCACCGAGGCTACTATGCTCTGGACTGTTGCACTCACGGCGACGTCAACTGCCCCATCTTGTGATTGATGCGGGCCCTTGGCCTCTCTCTATTCACTTTTGCTATATAGATTTAATTTGCGCGGGCAGACGCTTTGGTCGCCCTCGTACATTTGCGTTCACTTCAATTCTTTAAGTGGCCCTGGCGGCATTGGCTATCGGACTTTCTTGTTCGACACTGGCATAGGGGTTTGATGGCTCGCGTGGCCACGGCATGACACGACGGAGTTAGGTTTAGATTTGCGTATTCCTTTCTCGTGGCATCATAAGATATCAGGATGACATCTTCGCCATGGAAGCAGCAATGCTAGGATGGCTCAAGTTCGCTTTCCGAGGCCTCCCAGAAAGAATCCAATATACTTGTATGACTACGAATGCTTTGTAGCCTGCTATCGTGATGGGTAACCAGTGCTTTAACATGTCTGTACAGAATACTTGTACAAAATACAAAATAGGTACCTAGGTATGTATGTAATTGGCTGCTAAGCCTGCTAAGCCACACCTATGGCTTGCTATTAGGCGACGACAAGTTACCCCACTATCTAGGTAGGTGGATCTAGCAAGATTAGATTTGCCTCCGCGTCAACGTCATCGGCTTGGTTCCTTTTTGGGGTTGTCAATTCGAAGAGTCTGGAATTGCAATGCATCGCACCGACGTCCCTGTTGACATGTCTAGCTGCCTAATGCTCCTACAAGTCTTCATTGCATCCTAATTGTTTGTGTTTTTTTTCTTTTGAAAAAAAAAAAAAGGCGCGGCTAGCGGGCCCTTTTCTTGCATTATTTTTCCAATTCGAATTCTCTGTTCCATCTTCCTTTTGCCACACTCCTTGTATTCTGTAGGTATCCATCCACCTCATCTTATGGTTCCCAGCACCTCGGTCATGATGGCTGAAGACCAGGGCCCCCTCAGACAGCGAGGGACTACGATGGCCGGCAGCAGCAGCAGTAGGAATGGCATACCTCCCACACGGCCAGCCAGCGAGCCGACATCAACACCGACACCGACACCGACAGCAGCAGCAGCAGCAGCAGCAGCAGCAGCAGCGCGTAGCTCCC
>JAPESX010000553.1:0-16804 GCA_029590615.1 Nemania bipapillata | reverse complement strand
TTCTAGCATGTGACCACAAGGCTTGTTCTCAGCCGTTTTCTTGTTTGTTTGTTTTTTGTGTTATTGTATTCTTGTGCTATTGCCTTGTTGTATTTGCTTGTATTTATATACAATCAATATGCAGGTCTTTCCTCTTCTTTGTCTCCTTTGGCCGCATTGCAGACGACCTACATACGCTACAGTACCTAGGTAAGTAGCGCATCTTCCCCTCTCGTCTCAATTGCTCTCTCACGCGCGCGGCACCTACCGCTAGGGCCATCCTCTAGCATCCATTCGTTCTCGTATGGACCGTTGGGCGCTCCCAAGCCCACTAAGCGCGTACTGTTGCCGGAACCCCGCTAAGCCCCAGTGGCTCTAGTCTCATTGTGCCTATTGCTATTGGACACGTTGAAAAGTCCCCTCAGAATATCTTTTTCCACGCGTCACCACTGGATCGCAGCCTGGGTTATCTGAATCAACAGGACGATCAGGGTCTACTACAAGTACATATGTACCTTGCCTACCCGCCCTTCCCCTCATTGTCTGTTTCAAGCAAACTCAATCTTCTCCTCACACATTCTCCTTCCTCGACGTTATTCATCCCGCATACCTATCAGTGTCAATGTACTTAAATAAGTCGTCACACTCACACCACACCACCCTCCCGAATACCCGATTTCCGTCAACAGTTGCATTGATCACCACAGGGGCATATAATGCGGCATACCTATCTCGTAAGCTGCTTGAGGCAGGTACGTAAACATAATAAAAATAAATAATATTAATCCAATCAATCAATATTGGGTTTAATTCCACGTTTCATGCGACCTCTCAAAATTCTATCATGGGCTTATCTCGCTTCCGGCTTTGCCCCACCCCCCAAATGAGCTCTAGCCGGCCTAAAATGGCTAGACGGCTATTATAATATTTGCTCGCGTGAGTTCAATTTCCACTAATATTGGTTGATGGCGGGTTTTCGGGGGCTTATCGGCAGAGGCACACACAACTCACCAGCTCATCATACTACCTACAACACCTACTAAGCACGTAGAGGCCGCAGTATGTAGGCAGACACATAGGTACAGAATAGGTAGAATAATACGGAGTGTCAGTTGGAATGTGTCACCCAGCTGATAGTACAGCACCTAGTAAAGACACTATCTATCCAGGTGGCAAATCCCCTATTCTCCCACATCGTCATATATCATATCTCATTTGGTAGCTCATGATAAAATATTGAAATATTATGGGTTTCTACAGTACATTCCGTTCATCCTGGATTTATCTAGGGTGTAAGACCCACGATGGGTTGTACTTTCAATAGAATGTCTCGTTTCACCACGTGCCTAGAATACCCTAGATTCCCTAGAAAGCACCTATGGTACTAATATAGTTCTAGTAAGGGGCCATCAAGTCTGATCCTCCTAACCCCTCCTCTAACCCCTTCGTTCCTTTCTACTGCCCAGGTAGTCTAGTGCTATGAATACCGGAGGGCTTCTCGTTACGTACTTTGTTTTTGTTTATCCATAATACTGCACAATTGCCTGTGGGTTCCCGCAGGACTCGAGAGTGTCTCGGACAGCAAGATGGACCGTGTGTCAACGGTCGCTGCAAGGACTTAGACAAGTCATCGTATGTATTCTGTACCTAACGATAGGATCTATCCGGCCCTAGCTAGGAAGCTTATCAAAGTTATCATCCCGTTCCAACTATACTACAAACATATGTAGGGAGGTCGTAGGTTGGTAGCAGCAGCAGCCAATATCACTCTCACTGTTCTATGATATTAACACTGTTCCGACTTCGCTTGATAGGTCCTAGTCTATCTAGGGTGGATGGCAAATGTGCATGCACATGCGCTCGTTGATGTCATCGGCACGTTATCTTATCCATCTCTCCCAAAGCTCGAAAGTATGCGGGGTCTGTTTGTTTCCTCTCAAGAGGGAGGCACTCGCATGCACTCGACCACCGCCAGTGCAAGGGCCGGATATTTCTCAAGCAACGGCTGCATACGATCGCGGAATGCGTTGTTATTGTATCCTGCCGCGATGAGAAGCGGTGGGATCGAGCGCATCATCATGTCCGACTCAGGCACAGTCTCGTAGAGCTCCCTAACATCCCGAGTCAGCAATGCCTTTTTTTTAGCCTGGTCCACGAATGTTTCGGAAACATAGATAACTCCTCGGACCTGAATCCAGCCGAGACAGCACCTTTCGTACTCCGCAAAAATTAATGATTACTTACTCTACCGCCTGAGGGAAGTGGTCAAAGACAGACCTCGCCAGCTGCGCTCGATAAATATGCGGCTGGCCCTGAGCGGACAGTAGTTCTTCCTCATTAATATCATCGTCGGGCGAGTATGTCAGAACCTTTTCGGCAGTGCGATAAAACCGGTCACGAGCCAGCAGACGGAGCCTTGGGATATCAAATCGTGACGCTATACAATAGACTCGCAAAGACTCAATCAGATTGTCGCCCCGAAATCTACCTGTCAGTTCGCCATCTCTATCAGAGTCCTGGCTACCCTTGCTAGAAGCAGCCCCATGAGATAAGCTTTTGTCGAGCTCTTCATCTTGGGCTTCGTCTTCGCTGGCCGGTTCTTCCCCATTATCATCATAGTCGCCGTCGACCACGGGGTGCCCAACAGCCGAGTTGGCATAAAAGCATGGTAGGGTCGCAAGTCTGTCATGGATTTCTTCCTCTGGCATAAAGACGACGTAGCTGGGGGGATGATTAACTGCCATGTTCTCCGTATCCATATAGTTTCCACCATAAAAGAACTGGAGTACCATGGCGAGAGTGTTGGAGTCCACATCCGGCAGCTCAATTCGTGAAACCACGCGGCCCTAGAAAGTGAGCTGCATATTAGTAGCGTAATTCAGAGCAACGCAAAAATATTCCATACATTATCGTGTTGTTGCTTGCTAGCCATCGCGTCAAGCATAGGGCTGTGGAGGAAAACAAGCATACGATGCACCATGAACGTGCAGTTATTCTGACAAACTATGTCAAGGTCAGAATATTGTGCACTATAGTACAACGCTCGAAGCTCCCCATATAGGAACACCATTTTAATAAGCCTGGAAGAGAAGGGTGATGTAGGCTAGACCAGTGCAAGCCAGAAGAGATCAGTTTATGGGAACAACAAAGTTTCGTGGTTGGAAGTTGGTTGAAGTATCTGTTTTTGGTGTTTACAATTATTTATAGCCTTACACAACTATATCGCCGTTTGACCTAGAGTGAATGCATGAGGGTAGGTAGCTTATTTCTTCGATGTCTCTTTATCAGTCGGCGGATGCAATGCTCTGATAGCAACACAGTATATGGAAGAACAATTCAATGTTATCTCATAGTGTTGGCAGAGTGAAAAGCTAAGCAGTTCCCGTGAATTTCTCAGAGTAAATGTCCTTCAAAATTGAATACTGTATGGCAGCAAGATCTAGTAGATGAAGACTATATATAATGAACATTATTAAAATTTCAAGGCTTTCCCAGGAGAAGCACCTAGAATAACTGTACCTATTTGGGCAGCTAGCATCTCGAAAACGACATTCAAACTATAAATACCAATAGAGACCAATGCTAAAGTTCTAAAGTCACAAGGGCATGTCTATATTGTATATTTCGGAAAGTAGGACACAGCGTTGCCAATAGGCAGAATAGTTATATTAGCTCTCCTGTATAAAGTGGACTTAGTACTGTTCTATTTAGACTGCGAGGCTGTCACTACTAGAAAGCTAGTAGGGTATTTTAAAGCGTTTATGGAAGAAAACCTGCCAACTCCAAGTGTGCAAGTTAATCAGGCATTATATTGCCTGAGATCACTATTCTTTAAATCTCACCCTATGTTGTTGCTTTAACCCAGCCAGTCCACATAATGGTTAGTATGTGTAGTGTGGCTTCGGTATCCCTTATAGAAATATAAGTGCCCATGTATCAAAGCAGGTTTAGCTACACCCACATCAGATATTATAGCGCATCTCTGACATCATCATTATAACCATTTTGCTATTTCTCCGGCGGACGAGATACGATATCAGAGACATCAGCTAAACGTACATTGGTAAATGTACACGAGGTGAATAGCCCTGGAAGAACTCGTCATTATATAGGTTTACACTATAACCACCTGGTATTGCCACATGATACCTTTACTAGATACCATAGCGGAGCGTGGCGTGTGGAGAATCAATAGTGGTGACCTGATGTAAATTTTGCAGGCCTGAAAATCACAAGGTACATAATTCCAACTAGTCTTCAGTGAACCCTTTTCAAACAATCGTGGTACCCTTAACAAATTTATAGAGCTAGCTAATCCCTGGGTACAGGATGTTAAGTCTTCCCCGAACGAAGTTAATCTTCAGGGGAAATCTAAAGGGGATTCTGAAGGGGAAGTACAGTAGTTGTTGTCATTTAGTAATGATATAGAGCTGGAGGGTAAGTCATGGAGAATAACTGGCATTTATTAAGTTGTCGAATGCCGGATCTTCTCATAAATTATTTTTCCATCTTCATAAACACTTCTGCGAAACTAGTTTCAACGGCCTGTCGTATTATTTCTTATTCCATACACCTTCAACTTAGGTGTATTATTAATACAACAACAACGGCAAATACCCTCCACTTCATCGTAGATCATAATAGGAGATAGATAGAAAGTAAGCAAGAGGGCGCGAACGATTAGTTGAATCGGTTCTAGGGTATTTCTATCGCATATCGGCAACGGCTATATATTTCTATAGCTAACACAAATAGAGTAAGAAAATAGTTATTATATATTACATCGCGAGGAGACGAATAAGCTCTATACTCTTCAAATAGCCTACCCGCGTCCCCTCAGGATGATGGCGCATCTGGGCACGTATTTACTACTAGATAAATTCTAGAGACATGACATCTGACGTGATAGTTACAACAATACATTACTAATACATGCGTTCTCGGAACTACCTATTTTTAACATTACACGGAGATTAAAATTATGGCTCAGCATATGGTGTACACAGAAATAAGGCGGAATGTAGAAAAACCAAAAAATTGTGAAGGGACTGGGTATCTTCAATTTTACTGGCTGTAGACGAACACAGTCAGGGATTACGGCTTGGGGTCGCTGGCCGCGCACCATATCACCTACACAAGGTCGTAGGGAGCGTACTGCTAAAGCCCCTAGAAGTATCTATTTATATAAAAGCATTATGGTTATGTGTAAGAAGGCTAAGCAATTAATAATATTACACTAAGTGTTATACTTATACTGTTACCCCGAGTTCCCAACCTACAGCTTCGCATACCTACTACGTTAATCCGAGCTACAAATGTAATACCCTAGATGTGTCCTAGAGGAAACCTGGTAACTGTTTGTATTATTGCGGCTCTACCGCCAGACTGAGCTGGCTGGCGACTTAAGCACCAGTCCGTCTACACAAGACGAGATCAACGGCAGTAGGAGACGAAATCATATAAGTGATTGCGCCCCAGTAACTGCCTATTTATAAACCTCAAAGGGCCAGAAATATTGCCTTGGTCCTGCTGTATTTACAAGCACTGGCCTTCCTCTACCGACTGCTAACATGACCTGCCCCCCCTGCGTGTTGTTGTCGTCTCATATTTAAGCGCCACAAGCCCCTTTCCATTCATCCCGGTACCTCGTGAATTGTATCAGGTTGTGACGGCTTGGGACGCTCTGTTCCATCGTTGGGTGATTCCTCCGGAATCAGAGGCGAAAGCCCACTTACAAGGCTCTCAGAATACCCATGGGTCCCGGTGGAGAGCTGGGAAACATTGGAGTGCCGGCTGTCCCCGTAGACCCCGGGGCGGTACGGTTGGTACTGGCGCGAGGTCGGTGAAAGGGTTGGTGGGGTGGGTGAGCTAGGGATTGAAGACAGCGCTAGAGTAGTTGGGCTTCGGGGTTCATCGGCAGGTAACTCTGCCTTGAAGCCACTGAATACTGATGAGCCTGGTCCCGGCGGCTCACCCGGAGCGGAGTTCAGTTGAATTACTGGCTGGGAAGGCTGCGAGCTTGGTATCTCCTTCTTCTGTGCCTTGCGTCTCTGGAGAATCACGGCTATGGCGATAAGACAGATAATCACGATGGCACCAAAAGCACTACCAATCCCAATGCCTACTTTCTCGGCTACAGAAAGCTCGGTGGAAGGTGACGTTGTGTTCGATGGGGTCGGTGTAGGTGACGTCGACTCGGCTGAACTTTCAGTGCTGGAAGATGTGATGCTTGTGGGATGTGTCGCCCGAGTGGACGTTGTTAATGCTGTCGTTGTTGTCGTAATTTCGGTGGGTTCGTGACCGGGAAACCAAGAGATCGTGCCTCCTAGACTGGATGGTAGGCTTGCGATGTTCTGGAGCATGGGGCTATCTTGGAAGAGGATAGAATCTTCTGAGCATTTGCAGTTCGCAGTGGGTGGGCTTGATCCAACGATATTGTTCTTTTCTGGACATCCTGCCCACGAGTTCTGATCTGGGTCACATCGCACAAGACCTACCCTATAAGTGTCATGTTAGCAATGAGGTTAACACTGATATAATGCATCTAAAGGTCTATGCCACTAGCTAACAGATGGAGAACGCGCCGCCTATGATGGATCAAGAGAATAGCGATGCTTACCAGGGCTGGTTAACAAAGTCTCCCTTGTTTTGACATGCCGGGCCACTGAAGTCTTGGGTCGTACAACCCGCAAGATAGGTGATGCCGACTGCCGAGACTCTATTAGCTGACTGCAGACGGCTCGAACTGACTTGCTCAACTATTATAGAGCATCGACATACAACTTGGAACTTACATCTCATATGATAACAGGCATTGCTGGATAAACAGTTATCGCCATAGTGGCAGCAAGCGTAACTATTGCCGTCGGCCACGTTCCCGCAAGGGATATATGCATCTTCTAAGGCGACGTTTACATTAGCCCAGCATGAGCCGTTGGAAATGCTTCGATCAATATTGGCCATGCTGCTATTTGCTTGGCCTGTGGCAGGTAGGTATCAGACTCAGAAGTTTGCTTGGAAACAGAGTCGAGCGGTAAGAAAGTCTTGAGACGGCTTGCGCGGTAAAAGTGCCCGTCGCCTTAGGCGCGTGACCTCGTGGAAAATGTGAGGTATCAAGCCAGCCAGGAAAACCCCAGAATCCAGGGGAGTGGGGAGAACAAAGAAAACAAATGCAGTGATTCGTTTGCTCACACGGTTGTCGGTGCGAGGGTTATTGTCCAGCCGATGAGAACTACCTGGTGGGACAGCTGTGTTTCCTCCCTCTTCAATGCATGTTAGTGAATCAGCTTCTGACCTTGTTTACCACCGCATTGAGCCATGTCGATGGCTACTAGGTCAGGGTCCTGGCTGCCCAAACCACAGTTGGATTGAACTGCTCCCTAGATAGTTCTTAGGTACCGAGAGCGATATCAATACAAGAATATTTGGCCTGTCTAATTGACCTCAGCATTGCATACCCATTACTCATATGGTCTGACGAAGAAAATAAAGGGAGCCGAGGGAACTATATCTATACTGAGCCCGCACGTACTGTAATATGCAGGCTGGGACACGAGCAAGAGCTTCAACCAGTAGGTTTTCTATGCCTGGTCAGGGAGTCTAAGCAACTGACGGTCTCGGCGTAGCGAATCTGTTGTGTATCGCTGCGTCTTAATGCAGTGATTGGGCCAAACTCGAATGATACGGGTTGATGCATTGCTAGTTGTAATCTGCAGGATGGATCGTTACGTGAAACTAGATGTTTCGGAGCCCTTACAGATTCTTGAGGCTATGGCAGCGATTTATTGCCTAAATGTTTGCTAAGTATTGTAGCTCTTTCCCTCTCTCAAAATCTCTCTCCCCTCTCCCTCCTAAAAATAACTAACTGGGCAATCACTGTTTTGTGTTACCTCTTGGCCAATGAGATCCGTACCACCAATGACAATACCCAAATACGGGTTACATAAACGACGCTTATCTAATTTACCAAATAATTAAAAACACTCCTCTTCATCTTATCGGTCTCAAAAAAAACATAATGTTGGTATCATATAGGAAATTTACTTCCCAACGGATACGGCTCATTTCAGCGTGGGGGTCCGTCATCCACAACACCCTCTACGGCGAACATGACTTAGGTGCGGAATCTGGAATCTCAATCTATAACATGTACATGAGTAGATTCGCAGAACCAGCGCGCATATTGGTTATGTAACTAGATGTATGTAGGATGAAAGGGGGTAATTAGGATGGGCAGTATACTATGTTCTCGCTGTTTCTTTTTCTTTTCTTTTATTTTCTTGCCTTCCCTATATTTTCGTAGTCGAAGGAGGTATCTAGCTAGGTACATAGTAGCCTAGTCCCGGGGCAGGCTCTTTATGTACCTACATCGTCACCCTTAACGTCATGTGGCCGTTATCGGACAAAACGATAAGAGATTAGTTGGCAGGTCCCCATGCACAGACCTTAGTTTTGTCTGGGGAGCTGCACCTCATTAAGCAGCAAGTATGGTTGGAGGCGGTCAAGTAAGGTAATGTTCGGTATTTCGCGGCTCATGTTTTCTCTACCCTGACAACATTTTTCACGAACCCCAATGCGGTCTAATTCCACTCTCACGACTTCGGTACCTCAGATTCATCCTTTCAGCCTCACTCATGTCTCAGGGACTAGGGAGTATTAAAGTATGGAGGGAGTCAACATCCCAGAGCCCAATTGAGAGCCAATTCCTTCCTACCCAGTAGCCTCGCGGTGCAATTTATAGGAAGCCCTACTTAGCTAAGCAATGATTGGCTTCGTGGAAGTATAGTAGCAGCCAAGAATGGTACAGATCTCTGATAGGTACCCGGGTACTTGCAGTTGGGGGATGATGTGCCATCTCTGGGATGTAAGCTTTTCCCTTTCGTGATATCATCCACTAGGAAAGCTTAATGGCCAAGCTCGCATGCCGTAACGAACTAATAAAGAAAAGAAGAGAGCACTCCACTCTCCGGACTAGCCAACCGACTTACTCACATGACTGAGCCTCCGCTGTCAACCGAATCTTTGGGACTCCCTATCGCAGTATACGCTCTCCTGGTATACTTTCCGCGATAGGCAATTGGCCCTTTTGACGTGATATCTGTAGCCTTGGTGTCCTCGATGCCGGGTCGCATGACGCTACCGGCTGGCGAGATGCCATTTCGAGGCATATCTGCATCTCAAATGGACGGTGGGGCGAAGCGAGAGTAAGAACAAGCGTCTTGCCTGAATGCAAGAGACTCTTTACAGGTTGGTAGACTGGTAGTCTTCGGTCTCCCATGGCGGGGCGAGATCGCAGGATACTTGCATCGTGCCCTGGCCCGGTGCCCCGAGTGGAAGCCGTTCCCCTGCACGGTAGACCGGTAGCTGGGTCCCTTCTCGTGAAAACCCCATAATTATATTGAAGGAAGAGGGAAAAGGCGCCGGTCTAAGGAGAAGCGCCCTTTCTCTGACAGAATCCTCGCCCGTCGGGATCAAGAGAGATAAGTCCATTACTTCAATACGTCTCTGTTAGCCTCGATTGGCCCATGAGTCATGCATCGAGCACTCACAGCTTGCCATCTGATCCACAGCCAAGTCTTTACTAACGTTTATACTTTCATTACTTAAGGAAATCTTTACTACAGTCTTCCTAACCTTCGCAACTCTAAATTAAAGCCAACTGTCTTGCTTTTGCAGCTTAAATAGCCAGCTAAGACTCACTGCCTGCTGTCTCCCATTTTCCCCAATCATCCTCTACTTGAATTGGTCTGCGTCGCAGTTTATTCCTAGATCAAAGCCATCGTTATTGACGTTACTATTACATCATGGCTCCTTCGGCAATCCCGCAGAATGGTCACCGTGGCGAGCAAGATTTAGATCTGACTTCCTCGGCCGTTGAGCATCGGATGGCCGAGAACCAACCCTCTGATGGTAACACTGTTGGTGCGGCAAGCAATGGTGTCTCACAGCCCAACGTCCAGGAGCTCGACGCCTCAAAACTCACTTACAACTTCACACAGAGTCCTCGTGAACTCCCCCCATTGGGTGTCACGGCGGAGAATGGCAACAGTATCTGTACCGACCACATGGTCATAGCCAAGTGGTCAGCGAAGAATGGATGGGCAGCACCAGAACTGAAGCCATACGGACCTTTGAGCTTGATGCCAACGGCGTCCGTGCTTCATTACGCGACAGAGTGCTTTGAGGGTTTAAAGGCGTACCGTGGCTACGACGGCAAACTGCGAATCTTCCGTCCCGATCGCAACTGTGAACGCATGCTGATGTCATCTGTCCGCATCAGCCTGCCGTCCTTCCCACCAGGCGAACTGGAGAAGATGATTATCGCCCTGATGTCTGTCGACGGTCCGAAGTGGTTGCCTCGCGACCGCCCAGGCACCTTTATCTACTTGCGCCCAACCATGATTGGCACGCAATCGCAACTTGGCGTCCAGGCGCCCTCAGAAGCCATGCTCTACATCATTGCGAGTCTCATGCCTCCAATGGACTCACCGGCCGGCGGCATGAAGCTCCATACATCGCCCGACGATATGGTGCGAGCGTGGGTTGGCGGCTTCGGATATGCAAAGGTCGGCGCAAACTATGGCCCTTCCTTGCTTGCAACAAAGGAGGCCCGGGCGAGGGGTTTCCATCAGATCCTGTGGCTCTATGGAAAGAACGGCGAGTGTACCGAGGCGGGTGCTAGTAATTTCTTCGTCGTCTGGAAGACACGCGAGGGTAAAACGCAGATTGTCACCGCACCCCTGGACGATCGATTGATTCTCGCCGGCGTCACTCGAAATAGCGTCCTGGCTCTGGCAAGGGAGCGTCTCTCGGAGGAGGTCGAGGTTGTCGAGCGCAAGTACACCATTGATGAGGTGTTGGAGGCGAGTGCCGAGGGTCGGTTGGTCGAGTCCTTTGCCTCTGGTACAGCAGTAAGTTCCCACATAATTCTTTTGTTTTTTCCTACAAGACATTTTGTCTCAGATTTACTCTCGTAATATCTTATCACCGGTATCCAGACCGAGCCATGTTGCTGACACCCTACCCCTGTAGTACTTTGTCTGCCCTATCTCGCTCATCCACCACCGCGGTAGCGACATACAGATTCCGGCCGGCAAAGGCGGTGAGGGCGGCTCCATCACTCTAAGCCTAAAGAAATGGCTTATCGACATTAAATACGGCCGAGAAGAGCACCCCTGGGGTATTGTGGTGCCCGAGGAGAACTAGGACAAACTTGATTTCTGTTTCCTCGTCCTAGTTCTTAGCTGCAGGCTCAACCCCGCAAAGGAGATGGGGTGCCTGTGTGACTGAGGGCTTATGATTGATTCGCGGCGTATAGACAGAATCGCCCCACGGAGGCCATCGCGGCCTATTAATGGTACGCGTGTCCTGGCGCGGCGCCATGCGCACATTCAACACGGACATTTCTACGGATGAGAAAAAAAATGATGTCGTTGAAAAGTCCTAGCTAGATAGACACAGCCCCACGGAAGCTAACTCACCAACCAACCCTGTATGATGATGGGAGCACTATGGTTATGGCCCCGGAGTTGAGGTGGGGATGAACCGCGCACGGGTGCCCCGATATGTCAGCGAGTCTATGCCGGCCAATTGCGAGTCTGGATATACGGCGAATTATACATTGAGGATAATTGATTTCAGCGTCTGGATTTGGGCTAGGAGTAAGGAAAACGCTAGGGTATATGTGTATCAATCCTGGTGTGGAATGCGGAGATGGGTTAAGATGGACTCGTCGTGCGTAAAAATAGATCATACTTGGATGCTATAATACGGAGAGTGCGATATCGTGCATAATCGAATTCTCATCGAAAGAGGTGGCTCGCTGGCCGTGATAGATTAATACACCCTTCTCGAATGTTGGTAAAGTTTTACTAAAATTTCCACATACCCATTTTGAGAGGTGGTTTCACTCATATTCCCATTTCTCATTCCTGTAAAATGACACATGAACTGTCAAGCCAAGCAAAGAACTAGTGCCCTCCTGTCCATCTACATATAGCAATTTACAGTATAGACTCACCGATAAACTAGCGATAGTTGTGATCGCAATGCGCCTGCTGAGAGGTCCAAGGCGAAGACTCCCTTTTCGAGCACTGAGAAGCTTTATAGCACGCTTCCTCCATCACCGAAGTCCCACAACCCAGCGACAGCGACAGCCAGCTGTCTCAACCAAGGCTGCATTTGAGCATCGCCTCGAGAATGTTAGCCTCTTCATCCTTGAGTTTCTCTTGAAACTCCTGGTACTCAATCAGCATATTGCTCTATCCTATGACTTAAGAGAGCTCGACCGGGTCGGGTCAGGGTATAGCGACGGGCTCACCTCCTCGCATGCCGTCATATCTTCTACCACCTGTTTACTTCGACGTCCAGCATCGAGATCTTCCTTGTCAGCCCAGTCACGATTCGAGGACATCCCACTTGTTCCGTTGAAGGATTCTCGCTCACAGAGAGCGCGAATTGTGTTTGAAAGCTCGTCGATATCAGCCTGAGTCTTCTCCCAGGAACTCCACAATTGAGCAAGCTGATTCGATCTTTCGGTTTGGGCCTCCTGGTAGTTGGATAATGCACTTCTGATCTGCGATATACGAGTTCTTTTCTGGCCATCTTGGCTGCTGATCTCGATATCGACTTCTCGATCGAGAGACGAAGCACCTAATTGGCGCGCTTTGCTGCGGATTTTGCTCAGCTTGGAAAGGTTGGCGTTGATCTTCTCGTCCACTTCCATTGTTAGGGATCCCGCTGCCTTGGACACGTCCTTGACTCCGTTGGAATGAAGGGTCACACGAAGTGCTGCATAACTACCTATGGAATGTTAACCATCTAGTTCCTGTCTGCTTTATGCAATTGCAAGGAACGCATATATAATTGATAGGGTTAAAAAACAGACAAGAAACCTACGTTTAAGGTCTTCTAGGATAGGTGATTCGGGAATCGGGGACAAGCTGGCCCGGGCATGTCGCCGGCCTCGAAGATGATCGATTGAGAGATCATCGTAGTTAATCTTACGCCGTTTGTATTTATCAAATATGGGGTACATAGAATGGTGCGCACGTTTCTTTGGCAGTGGTGGATGAGCATCGTCCTCGTCTTCATCTAAGAGCTGTTCTCGTGTATTTTTGTGGCGCTCATCTTCACTGCGAAGTGGTGTCGGAAGTGCAGAGGGGAACAACCGAGTCCACATGATGACCTAACTACTGAAGTGACGGGATATTTCTATGAGACCGGAGGATGGCCCAGGTATATCACAAGACGGAGAGGATTAAATCACACTTGGCAAGATGGAAATGTTATCGTTAAATTATAGGCAATGAAGCAACAAGAAGTCCCGAAATCATCCCTCGTACCGGATCACACGAATCGTAGATGGAATAGATTGTGTAGGCTGGCAATTAGGTATATAGAATGGTGAATCTGGAGATGGAAGAGATAATGAATGCTACTTCGTAATAGACAAAGAACCGCCACATTTGAAAAGGCAAAATAAGTGCATACGTAGGAAGGCGAGTAGGTAGGTACCTACCTACCACAGAAGTTAGGACCGTGGACGGCGGTTGCATCATGAAAGTACAACTGTGGAAAGAGAGAAAGAGGGAAGGAGAGGGGTATAAATATCAGAAAAGAGAAGGAGGGAATCATTGCAAAGCTGTCGAGTCCGGAATACCTATGGAGCCCGTACTGTCTTAAGGTGAAGAATTGTATTGACGATGGAATATTAGACTGACTGGCGCTACTTAGTAGACGACGATAGTCTCAATTAGTCCGGCATCCCTGATAGAAAAGGGTAAGTAGCGAGCTCGAATATTATTGAGGATGCGGATACCGTGGAGTCAACAAGAAAACTGTTCTATATGCAGGTCACATTGACCTATGTATGATTGTACTGATACACCATGCTTCTGTCCTGACCTCTGCCCTTTTGTTGTTCTGGTTCCCTGTCACCGTACTGAATGTCGGATAGCATTTGCTTACAGTGATGATTTGCTACCTAATGATACTTATGAAACCGAGACTATGTGTTGTTGTCTATCAGGATAAGCTTTCTCTACTTAGTTTAAGACAAGTTGATGTTCGATGACCCGGCCCTGTTGACGCTTAGTCAAACTTGAGAGGATACTGTATCGACAACCATCACATCGTCCTATTGAGTACCCAATTCTGTGAGAAAGGAAGTAATAAGGAGGCATAATACTGGAGACGAGAAAGGGTCTCGTATAGCGTCGTGTATGTATTTGATTTATTGTAATATTTGGCAATTGTTCTTACTTTGACCAGCTCTCATTTCAAGAAAACATCCAGGAGGGTTTAGCATATGTAAGTACCGTATTCGCTTTCGGATATTATAGGCTTAGAAAGATTTTGATATCTCCAGCGTCTTACTTGTATGTCCACCTATCCAAATTGACAAGACTCTTGGCGAGTAATTGATTATGCGATGGTCAATTCAGTCGCATTCTGGTTGCTGGAGGTAGTATATATGTACTGGTGGTGGGGTATCGTATTCGTATTTCTTTATTTAAGAAAGGAGAGAATAAGCTTTCCGGACCTAAGTAGGGAGACATTTGCTTCGTGGTAGGTGGAGTCGCGGCGGAATTGAGTCCAAATGGAAGGTTAAGTCGTCGAACTTTTATCGAGGTAGACCCCGCGCTTCCTGATATACATGAATCTAGATACCTGTAAATATCTCGAGGCGATCTACCCAAGCCTATCTACCTCCTTATATACCCTTGGATAGGAACATACCTACATAGGTCATACCTAGACTAGACTACTAGGTAGTTACCTATTGGAAGTCAACAAATGGACAATGGAATGAACAAGTGATAGCTGATTGGCTAACCATACCAAGAATAGCCAAATCGGGTAAAAACGCGCTAAAGTGTTCGATCGCCCACTACCGCGCTGCCCCTGACAGGACAGATTAGCAGGTAATAGGCAATGTCCCACTGAAGGGAACAAAACATCACAACGAGGAAATTTGTCACGGCAACACACCGACTTCCTCTCCCTGCTAGACCACCCACACACTAGGAGGACACATTGAAGCCTTCACCGACGCACATTTAATTGTCGCGTCGTCCACTCCTTTTTTTTTCTTAGAAGGCTTTCAAGATGTCGTCTCGGTATTCTCTCCGAGCTACTCCTCGGTAGGTATTTTTNATTTGTTTTGCTTTGTTGTTGTTCCGGCAGTGTCGACTTTCCTACACCGAACATGCAACTGGTATCGCGCGTGGAATTATAAGATATGGTTGATTGAATAGTGAGTGACGGCGATATACAATGCCATCACTCACTATTGGTTTACTAATTGTCAAAGTCCTAAAGGACAAGCAGAAAATTTCTTTTCTATCGTGCTGCGAATTTTGTCAAATCAACTAACCGTATTCTTTTAGCAAAAAGGAGCTTTTCGAGGGCATGGTAGAAACGCCTGCTCGTCGATACCGTAGAAAGTCCCAATTCTCTTCGATTGAGGCATCCGACGGCGAATCGAGCTCTGCGGCCGAAACCACTACTATGTCCAAAACGAGGACGAGCATTCGGCGGAAGCCAGTCCCTAAGTTCGAGGATTCGGACGACGCGAAGAACGAAAGTTTTAGCCCGGTTAAAGTAGAAAACGTCCCCTTCACGCCCCTCATGATGAACGGCAATGGTAATGGCAACGGCAACGGGCATGTCGCGCCAAAACCTGTCGCGACAAAACATGTTGTGCCAAAAGAAGAGAAGGTGGTTGATGGCTGGAAGCCGGGTATGGATCACAAGGTCGACTACTCGGGGCATTTTGAGTTCGGAGGGAGCGTCGGCGCCTTGGGCTTAATGGTCGGATTCCCGCTGCTGATGTGGTATATGTGGCTTGGCGCTACCCAGTACCATGGAAAACTACCGTTACCCGAGGAGGGTCAGTCCTTCACCGATTTCGTAAAACACCTGGGTCACCTCGTATACACCGAGGCGTTTCCGACTCTGCAGGCTTGGAGGATCTACTGGGGATACATGGTCTTTGAAGGGATTTGCTACTTGGTGCTGCCTGGTGTTGAGGGTTACGGCAAGCCGCTTCCTTTCCTGGGCGGCAAGCAGCTCCGTTACTACTGCAACGCCTACGCGAGTTTCTACTTCACGATCGCGGTCATGGGTCTCCTGCACTTCAGCGGTTACTTCCCCATCTATACCTTCATTGATGAGTTTGGCCCCCTTATGAGTGTCGCTATTCTCTCCGGCTACCTGGTTAGTTTCATCGCCTATTTCTCTGCTCTTGCTCGTGGGAAGCAACACCGCATGACTGGTTACCCGATCTACGATTTCTTCATGGGCGCTGAGCTGAACCCGCGCATGTTCGGAATCCTCGACATGAAGATGTTCTACGAAGTCCGCATCCCCTGGTATATCCTGTTCGGTATCACCGTCGCGACCGCCGCCCGCCAGTACGAGCAGTATGGTTATGTGACCGGCGAGGTCTGGTTCCTGGTCATGGCCCACTACCTGTACGCCAACGCCTGCTCCAAGGGCGAGCAGCTGATCATCACGACCTGGGACATGTACTACGAGAAGTGGGGTTTCATGCTGATCTTCTGGAACATGGCCGGCGTGCCTCTCTCGTACTGCCACTGTACTCTCTATCTCGCCAGCCACGACCCCTCGGAATACAGCTGGAACAAGTGGGCCCTCGGCGCGCTCTTCGTCGTATACCTGTGCGTCTACGTCATCTGGGACCAGTGTAACGCGCAGAAGAACGCATTCCGGGCCAAGGAGCGCGGCACGCTGCTGAAGCGCAAGACGTTCCCGGCCCTGCCCTGGATGTACCTCGAGAACCCCAAGACGATCGACACCGACA